>AWOL01S0034279.1:3595-37946 GCA_000715115.1 Nicotiana otophora | reverse complement strand
CTTATGGTGAAAATCGCCCAAATCCGAGCTCCCCAACTCAAAATATGACCGAATGAACAAACCTTCGTTTTATATATTTTTATGCCAGCTATTCTGTCTCGTTTCACATGTCAAAATATCCCGAAACTCGCTTTTATGCCTCCAATGGATTCCTTGTGAACGTTTAGTCAAGTTAGGCTTTTGAATCACTCAATTTGAACTTATAATGAAGGATATATGTAGGTTTTAATATTTGCAAATAATACAGAGTTTTAAATACGAATCAGTGGCAATGTCGTAATTAATCTGAAAAATCTGTAAACCCAATTCTTAGTAAAATGACCATAAAATCCTCATATGATGTCCAAATTCGACGATTCTTTTTGTTAAGGGTCCGTATTTATGATACGGATCTAATGCTTCAATCAAAAAAGAAATCGGAGCTCATTTGTTCAATATGATATCATTTATGCTTGAAGAAACGACGTCAAAACATAAAAAAAACGAGCGCAACACAACTCAAACCTATTCGAAACTCACCCGAGGCCCTTGGAACCTCAACCAATAATTCCAACAAGTCATATATCACTACAGGAACTTAGTCGAATATTTGGAATACCCAAAATAACACCAAAACACCAAATCAACCTCGGATTCAAGCCTAAGAACTTCTAAACTTCCAACATTCGCCAATTCAAGCCAAATTCTATCAAGGATCTCCAAATTACATTCCGGACACACTCCTAAGTCTAAATTCACCCAACGAAGCTAATCGAATCATAAAAATCTACATCTGAATTCGTTTACTCATAAGTCAACTTCCGGTTGACTTTTCTAACTTAACTTTCTAACTAAAAGACTAAGTGTTCATTTCTCTCCAAAACTACTCTGGACCCAAACCTACCAACTCGATACAACTCAACACCACTGAACAACACATAAATAAGCAGGAATGGGAAAACATGGCTATAACTCTTGAATCGACTGGTCGGGTCGTTACATGTAGTAACTCAAACAAAGTTCAAATTAACACTAATGCTAACAAAAAAAATTCAATTGAGCACTAGGAATGATGATGGTGTAGGTTATCTAATTTTTAGTTTTACATTGGTTTATACTGAAATTGCATAACTTAGATTATCGTTTTCTTTAGTGCTTAGTTATGTAATTAATAGTACTTATTATCTATACATATTTTAGCATGACCTAATATTTTTAGATTATGTTTATTTGCATTATGGCTTATTTATTAGATATATTTGCTTTATGGAATTTTATTATCTTTGTTATTGGATATTATATTTTAGTATAATGCTATGACTTATCTCAAACTATTGTGTTATTTTCTTAAAAAATACATTATATAGTTGTATCTTACTAGGATTAAAGAAATATTATGAGCACAAATTACATATTTTGTGCTATGAAGACTTTATTGGAGAAAACTCGAAAAAATCGAAACACCTGAGAAAAAAACGAAATTAAAAAATCCGACTTTGTTGGTTTGATTTGGTTTATGGATTTAAAAATCCGAAACCATTGGTTTGTTTGGTAATTAAAAAATACTAATCAACCTAATCTATGTACACCCCTAATCAGGACACATAAATAATATTGATTGATGCTCACACATGTTGTTACGAAGTACTTGTACGAAGTGATAAATTATGTGCCTTTTTGTATTTTGATGATCTAACAAATTTTATGATAAGAACTAAATTGGGAACCTGCTACACATCCTCAACGTGCTCAAGAACAACAAGTCTCAAGTCTACCACAAGTTCCAACAACAAGAGTCAAAGATACGATAGAGGGAACATATAAACATCAGTTCCCCTACTGACAGTACAAGTTCACTCCCCAGAGCTGTACAGTCGCTGCACTATTTTCTATGCACACGCACAATAGTCCAGCAGTCACTTTATGTAGCCTGCCTGATAAGTGGGAATTTTAACTACTTATTAGCACCTTTTTGATTTCGTTTTTGTCCAAAAGTGTTTAATTGTATTCCCGAAAGCTGATGAAATATACTTAATTGCAGGAATAGTGGAAAATAAGCCCCAAAAGATGAAATCCAACTCAAGAAGGAGTGATCTGAACTCAAGGACAAAAACAGGAACAAAATCTCAAAAGTACGGATCGCAGATTATCATCTGCGCCCGTAGATTGTGAAGAAAATCCCATCATAGCCAAGTTCAAAGTGCGGTCTGCACATGAAATGTGCGGCCGCAAAACCTGGGCTAGAGCAAAAGTTGGGAGAACCTGCATTCACGTTCAATAGAAGTGCAGACCGCACAATTATTGTGCGGCCGCGGAACATCAGTTACGCGGCCGTAGTGATATTTGCGGTCGTAGTTCAGAATTATGCGGCCGCAGGTTTCCAATCCTGCCAGGCTGAAGCATAGTGCGGACCACACATGGAATTGTGCGGCCGCAGAACCTTTGAAAGGTCATTTTTGTCCAAAAATTCCAGCACTGTATAAATAGAAGAGATTCACTTCTTTAGGTCAAGTTTTGACATCAGCAACTACAGTGGGCGTTTTCTTTTACTCTTTTTAATAGTTTTTGCCATTCTGAGCTTTTGGAACATTGATTCCATCATTTTAATTCTCAATTTGGGTTTAATTATCACTTCTTATTCTTTCTCTTCCATTTTAAGCATGAGTAGCTAGATTTTCACAAGGGTTATGACCCAACCCTAGTGTGTAAACTTAATGGGTATTTGATTTATTGCTTGTTTATGGTTGGGTGTTGATTATCCAGCATAGTTCCTGCTTTAATTTGAAGAATTAATGGTTGCAAACATTATTTCATGCTTATCTGACTTGGTCTCTACTTGAGAAAGAGAGATTTAGTCTAGGAAACCTTGGCTAGCAAGAAATTGAGTCAATCGATAGATTGATAAGCCCAATTAAATGGTTGAAGCTAGATATAGTAAAACCCGACTAGAGCCTATTATCAACTGCTTTGTTCAATACCCATTACCCAGAGGTATTGAGTGGGTACTTGGGTGTTGATAGCTATAATACACTCCGAACAATAAAATAAGATTTAAAGTTTACAACCCATTAAGCGAACACCTAGGTGAAGGTCATAACCCTAGGCCTTTTATATCATTTGAAAAACAACCAAAAACATTTTCCTAGTTTAAAAACTTAGTGTGTAATCTTAGTTTAAATTAGACCTTGAAACAACCCAAGTTTGTGAAAGTGCAATTTGAGATAATTCAAGCTCATCCACTATAATATATATCTGTAAGACCTATTCATAGCTCCCTGTGGAAAATTGACCCCGACACCTTGTTGGGTATTACTATTGCATCGACCGTTTTCATATCCTCAAATAGAAGAGTGAAATTGGATGAGATCAATTTTTAATGTCGTTGTCGGGTACCTAAAAATGGTGTTAGCTATATATTTAGGTGTGTTTTTTGAATATCTTCTTTTCCTTCCTTGTTACTAATGTGTGAGTATTGTAGGTGCAATCATGGCAAAAAACGAGCTCAAAAACATAGCCGCGGGGGATATGGATGTTGATGATGATGCAACGGATGAGGTCCCCTTTGAACCTCAAGCCAATAGACGAGGCTGACTGCCTCAAGACAGTGTGCCGGTTCTACCCCCACCACCGCCACGAGCGGCTCTAAACCGGGGGTTGTCGAATGAAGGGTATGCAAGTGGTTTAGTCCCACCTCGTATTAGGGCGGACAACTTTCAAATAACCAATGTGATGCTCACTTTGCTAGAGAAACGAGGGTTCTTCACTGGTGCACCGGGTCAAAATGCATATAAACACTTGAAGGGGTTCGTTTATACATGTTGAGGAAGCAAACAAACAAATGTCTCAGGGGACGCTTTGAGGCTAAGGCTTTTTCCCCTCTCTCTACGGGGGAAAGCCTTGGATTGGTTGGAATGTTTTCCAAAATCATTCCATTCATACTTGGGATGAGCTAGCGGAGAAATTTATTTCAAAGTACTTCTATCCCGGGCACATGGCCACTCTTCGGGATGAAATTATAGCATTCAAGAAAGAGCCTAATGAACCACTACACTAGATATGGGAAAGATATAGGACATTGGTAAAAGAGTGCCCCAACAATGATATGACGGAGAACATGATTCAACAAATTTTCTATCGGGGGATCAATACCACCAACCAATGTGTAGTGAATCAACTTGTTGGTGGGAACTTCATTACTACACCTTATGCGGAGGCGTGTGATATTTTGGATGAAATGGCGGATACTTCATCGGCGTGGCAATCTAGAGCCAATGTCCCACAAGGTGATCCAAATGTGATTCTTCTTCATAAAGAGTTACATGACAAGGGGCAAGCAATAGCCGAGTTGACAACCACCATGAATCAATTGGCAAAGGCTCAACTTCAACAAGTGCAAAACCCGAGGCAAGTCAATGCTATGGAGGGAGTGAATATGATGGTAAACAAGAGAAGATCAAGAAGTCCACAAGTGCAATAAATAGTGGACAATTTTGTGCAAGATGATAGTGGGTTTGATCAAGGAGATTCTTACAATGATCAAGATGAAGAGTTCCAATGTATGAAAAACTTTCAAGGGCAAAGAAATAACTACCAAGGCCCTAGTCAACAACAACGGAGACCTTCGAATAATCAAGGCAATTGGAATTCTAGCAATCAAGGCAATTGGAGTTCTAACAAACAAGATAATTAGAATAGTGGAAACAATCAAGGCAATTGTAGTGGAAACAATAACCAAGGAAATTGGAAAAACAATAATAATCAAGGCAATTGGAATTCTAGCAATCAAGGCAATTGGAGTTCTAACAAACAAGATAATTAGAATAGTGGAAACAATCAAGGCAATTGTAGTGGAAACAATAACCAAGGAAATTGGAAAAACAATAATAATCAAGGCAATTGGAATTCTAGCAATCAAGGCAATTGGAGTTCTAACAAACAAGATAATTAGAATAGTGGAAACAATCAAGGCAATTGTAGTGGAAACAATAACCAAGGAAATTGGAAAAACAATAATAATCAAGGCAATTGGGGAGGCAACAACCAAGGCGGGTGGAACAACTACTAAGGAAATCGGGGGTCGGGTTTTCAAAGGCCCTTGATGTACCAATAACCGATCAATCCACCACCTTATCCTTCTTATGGTCCTAGTTCCTCCAACAATGAAATGGGTCTTATTGAAAACATGTTCAAGCAAATGATGGAGAAGAATATCGATTCCGATACCTAGCTTGCTTCACACAACATATCAATCCGTAACTTAGAAGTGCAAATGGGTCGAATCTGTCAAGCTTTAAACTCTCATCCTAAGGGGGCACTACCAAGTGATACGGTATTGAACTCGAAGGGTGGAAACACTACGGGGCATGCCATGGCAGTTATTACAAGAAATGGAAGAGGTGGGAATGCACCTACATCAAGTCAAAATCAACTTGTGGATGATGAACAAGTGGCAGAAGAAGAGGAGATCCCAGCCAGTGTTGTTCAAGCAAATGATGAAGTGCGGATTGATATTGATGACACGGTGTAAGAGATTCAAGAGGATGTGAACCCGTCTAGGGATCATGTGATTGACATACCAAAAATGGTAGTGCACAAAGCTAATGCGCCATTGCCTAAGCCACCTCCTCCCTATCCTCAAAGTCTTGCCAAGAAAAATGGCAAGAATCAATTCAAGAAGTTCATTGATATGATGAAGAGTCTCTCTATAAATGTGCCATTAGTTGAAGCTTTAGAGCAAATACCCGGATATGCTAAGTTTATGAAAGACTTTGTGACAAAGAAGAGATCGATGAATTTTGAAACTATCAAAGTCACTCACCAAGTGAGTGCAATTGTGCATTCGATGGCTCCAAAGTTGTAAGATCCCGGTTCTTTTACAATTCCTTGTACCATTAGAAATGACGAATTTGCAAAAGCTCTATGTGACCTTGGAGCGAGTATCAACTAGATGCACTATTCGGTTTTCAAACATTGGGAATTGGGCAACCAAGACCCACATTTATGAGATTTCAAATGGCCAACCATACAATGAAGATACCGTTAGGGGTGATTAAGGATGTATTGGTTCGGGTTGACAAGTTCATTTTTCCAACGGATTTTGTGATTCCTGATTGTGAAGTGGACTATGAGGTGCCAATTATTCGTGGTAGACCTTTCCTTGCTACGGGGAATTCTCTTATTGATATGGAAGCCAGTGAACTCACTTTATGGGTGGGTGATGAAAAGGTGGTGTTCCACGTGTGCAAATCTATGAGGCAACAAAATAGCAATGAAGTGTGTTCGTTCATGGACTTGGTGACTGATGTGATTATTGATGGTACAAGTGTCACGATTAATGTGGGTGACATGTTGGATGTCGTTTTGCTAAATTTTGATGATGATGAAATGGATGGCTTCATGAAATGTGTCAATTCTTTACAAGGGATGGGGTCATATAATTATGTACCTTGATAACTTTCCTTGGATCTCGAAAATAGAAAAACCCCTCCTACAAAGCCTGCAATTGAAGAGCCTCCTATCTTGGAGTTGAATCCATTACCTCCACATCTCAGGTATGCATTCCTTGGCCTTTGCTCTACTTTACCGGCTATTCTTTCCTCTTATTTTACTAACGTGCAGGTTGACTCTACATTGGTAGTGCTTCACAAGAGGAAGAAAGCTATTGGGTGGACTTTGGCGGATATGTGGGAAATGCGCCCCGCATTTTGCATGCACAAGATTAACTTGGAGGAGGATTACAAACCCCCCATTGAATATCAAAGGAGACTCAATGAAGCCATGCAAGACATGGTCAAAAAGGAGATCATAAAGTGCTTAGATGTCGGGGTTGTCTACCCCATTTCTGACAGTTCATGGACTTCTACGGTGCAGTGTGTTCTGAAGAAGGGAGGCATAACTGTGGTCACCAATGATAAGATCAAGTTTATTCCAACAAGAACGGTGACCGGGTGGGGAATATGTATGGACTATAGGAATCTAAATAAAGTCATAAGGAAAGACCAATTCCTACTACCCTTTCTTGACCAAATGCTAGATAGGTTGGACGGCAGGGAATTCTATTGCTTTGTAGATGGATATTCTAGGTACAATCAAATCCTTATTGCCCCGGAATTTCAAGTNGTGTGTTCGTTCATGGACTTGGTGACTGATGTGATTATTGATGGTACAAGTGTCACGATTAATGCGGGTGACATGTTGGATGTCGTTTTGCTAAATTTTGATGATGATAAAATGGATGGCTTCATGAAATGTGTCAATTCTTTACAAGGGATGGGGTCATATAATTATGTACCTTGATAACTTTCCTTGGATCTCGAAAATAGGAAAACCCCTCCTACAAAGCCTGCAATTGAAGAGCCTCCTATCTTGGAGTTGAAGCCATTACCTCCACATCTCAAGTATGCATTCCTTGGCCTTTGCTCTACTTTACCGGCTATTCTTTCCTCTTGTTTTACTAACGTGCAGGTTGACTCTACATTGGTAGTGCTTCACAAGAGGAAGAAAGCTATTGGGTGGACTTTGGCGGATATGCGGGAAATGCGCCCCGCATTTTGCATGCACAAGATTAACTTGGAGGAGGATTACAAACCCCCCCACTGAATATCAAAGGAGACTCAATGAAGCCATGCAAGACGTGATCAAAAAGGAGATCATAAAGTGCTTAGATGTCGGGGTTCTCTACCCTATTTCTGACAGTTCATGGACTTCTACGGTGCAGTGTGTTCCGAAGAAGGGAGGCATAACTGTGGTCACCAGTGATAAGATCAAGTTTATTCCAACAAGAACGGTGACCGGGTGGGGAATGTGTATGGACTATAGGAATCTAAATAAAGTCATAAGGAAAGACCAATTCCTACTACCCTTTCTTGACCAAATGCTAGATAGGTTGGACGACCGGGAATTCTATTGCTTTGTAGATGGATATTCTAGGTACAATCAAATCCTTATTGCCCCGGAATTTCAAGAGAAAACAACCTTCAGCTATCCCTGTGGCACTTTCACTTTCAAGCGGATGCCATTTGGCTTATGCAATGCACCGACAACTTTTCAACGGTGTATGATGGCGATATTTATGGATATGGTAGAGGACTACCTTGAAGTCTTCATGGATGACCTTTCATTAGTTGGGAATTCATTTGATGATTTCTTGGAAAATTTGGATAAGGTATTGGCAAGGTGTGAAGAAACGAACTTGGTGTTGAATTGGGAGAAATGCCATTTCATGGTCGAGGAGGGTATTTTCCTTGGCCACAAATTTCAAAGAAGGAAATAAAGGTTGACAAGGCAAAAATAGAGGTGATTTCTAAACTTCCACCTCCAGCATCCATGAAGGGCGTGAGAAGTTTCTTGGGCCATGCGGGGTTCTACCGACGTTTTATAAAGGAGTTTTCCAAGGTGGTGAACCCCTTGTGCAAGATTTTGGAGAAAGATGCTAAATTTCACTTCAATGACGATTGTATGAGAGCATTTGAATTGCTCAAGTTCAAGATGACAACTACTCTCATTATCACTGCCCCGAATTGGAGCATTCCTTTTGAGCTCATGTGTGATGCTAGTGATGTGGTGGTTGGAGCAATTTTGGGGAAACATATCAACAAGATCTTTCATCCGGTTTACTATGCTAGTAATACCATGAATGATGCCCAATTCAATTACACTGTGACCAAAAAAGAGCTCATTGCCATTGTGTTTGCTATTGAGAAGTTTCGCCCGTACTTGATGGGTGTAAAAGTGATTGTCCGCACGGATCATGCGGTACTTCGTTACCTTATGATAAGAAAGATTCCAAATACCGGTTGATGAGATGGGTGCTTTTGTTGTAATAGTTTGACATAGACATCCAAGACCAAAAAGGAAGTCAAAACCAAGTGGCGGGCCACTTGTATCGTTTGGAGGAGGAGGGGAAGCCGCATGATGGCCTTGAAATCAATGACTCCTTCACCGATGAGCAACTCTTAGCCATTTCAAGGAAAGATGTGCCATGGTACGCGGATCTAGCAAATTTTCTTGTAAGTGGTATCACCCCGGATGAGTTCTCTTCAAACCAAAGGAATAAGCTCAAACGGGATTGTCAAGACTATTATTGGGATGAACCGTATCTTTTCCGGATTTGTACGGATGGAGTGATTAGAAGATGTGTACCGGAGGATGAACAAGTTGAAATTCTTGGGGCTTGTCATTCTTCGCCGTATGGTGGTCACCATTGTGGAGCAAGAAGAACGGCCAAAGTGCTAAGTTGCGGTTTCTATTGGCCCACTCTTTACAAGGATGCAAGTAATCTAGTCAAGGGTTGTGATGAATGTCAAAGGGCCGATAGAATCTCCAACAAAATAAAATTCCCCTCAGCACCACTTTGGAGATTGATATTTTCGATATGAGGGGTATTGACTTCATGTGACCTTTTGTGAGTTCTTGTGGAAACACCTACATCTTGGTCGCGGTTGATTATGTGTCTAAATGGGTTAAGGCCATTGCTCTACCCAACAATAAAGCTAGAAGTGTGGTGGCATTTTTTAGGAAGAACATCTTCACAAGATTTGGTACTCCGCGGGCTATCTTAAGCAATGGGGGGTCGCATTTTTGCAGCAAAGCTTTTGATACCTTGCTTAGCAAGTATGGTGTCACTCATAAAGTTACGACTCCCTATCACCCTCAAGCTAGAGGTCAAGTGGAAGTCTCCAACCGTGAGATAAAGAGTATTTTTTCCAAAACAGTGAATGCTAACCGGACGGACTGGTCAAAAATGCTTGATGATGCATTATGGGCTTAGCTTTAAAGAAGTTAAATCTTGATTGGGATACATCTGCTAACTTGCGGGTTGCACATTTGAATGAATTAGATGAATTCTGGTACCATGCATATGCAAGTTCATCCTTGTACAAAGAAAGAATGAAGTACCTTCATGACAAATACATCCAAAACAGGGAGTTCAAGGTGGGCGATCTTGTTTTGTTGTTCAACTCATGATTGAAGATGTTTCCCGGAAAGCAAAAATCCAAATGGAATGGTCCCTTTGAAATTGTAGGTGTGACACCTTTTGGTGCATTGGACTTGAAGAACAAAAGTGATGAGTTATTCCGAGTCAATGGTCACCGGGTAAATCATTATCTAGGAAAGGTTGGTGATGGCCACGTCGTGCCGGTAATTTATTTCAAATGATGGTAATCTACGTCGTACCGCGACGTTAAATCAGGCGCTTCTTGGGAGGCAACCCATGTTTCCTTTTCTTTAGATATGTCTTATTTTGTGCTAGCAGGTTTGGCAGTGTGTTGTAGGAACTGTGCTCAGAAATAAATGGCTATGTATGGAAAACGTCCGGACCGTACATGTATTGTGCGGACCGCACAATTTTGAATGTTATAGCAGAAGTCAACTGCGGTCGCAAAATTCTTATGCGGACCACACAATTTTGTCATGATCCAAAACCTAACCTGTCGTGATGGCGCCTATCGTGGTACTAGGCAAGATGACCTTTCCAAAACACTTTCAAAGCTTAACAGAAATGAATTAAGACATTGAAAATAACCGAAGTTCCTCATAAATACGGAGTAAAACCCCAAATAAAACATAAGGGCAGAAAAATATCCCGACATCGGGGTGTCACTAAGTCATGAGCAACTAGACTCCCAATCTAAAAGACAATGTCTACAATAGTCCGCGTCTAGATATCAATACAGAGAAAGAGAAATAATAAGGAAGGAGCACAAGGTCTGCGAACTCCGGCAGCTACCTCGTAAATCTCCGGAAGATAAATTGCGCATGAACTCAATGACCTCTACGTCCAGTCACACCAGAATCTGCACAAAAGGTGCAGGGAGTAATGTGAGTACTTCCTACTCAGTAAGTAACAAAATTAAATAAAGAATTAAGAAGCAGTGACGAGCTTCACAAATGCAGTTCATTTCAGTAATTTCATTAATTTCAGTAAGAAAAATAGGCATGCTTTTAATCCGGTGTTTTAAATCAAACATTTCGAGCTCAGGTACAACAGTATAATACCTCCAATACATTTTGCAATAAAAACAATTAGCAACGAAGTGCAACAACAATTAAGAGCAAGTATAGCCTCACAGGGCTACTGTCACTTATCTATCTCAACAGCTCAATCACTCGACACTCAGCCACAATACTCACAATCAAAGGAACTTGCGCACACTGAGGGTGTACAGACTACGAAGGGGCTCCTACAGCCCAAGCGCTATATATTGCTGCAGCGTGCAGTCTTACCAAATACTGCTGCAGCGTGCTGCCCGATCCGTATAATGTTGCGACGTGCATCCCGATCTGTTATATGGCCCGAATTCTTGTTAAAACGTGCAAACATATCGCAATATCGTATAAAAGTGATGTTGTCCGCACTTGCTTAGTTTGGCTTGAAATCAACTCTCTGGTTTTTCATTTTGCGGACCGCATAATTGCGATCATGGCCGCACAACTCTAGTACGGTCTGCACTTCTCTCTTTTGCTCAAGTTGTCAGCTCTCTGAATCTTCGTCATCATGGTCTGAATAATTTCAATCGCGGTTGCACAGGGACTTTCACGGCCGCACATTTCTGGTGCTGTTCGCGCTCATCATTTAGCCCCAAAATCGCTCTCTAGATCTCCCTCTCGCGGACCACGTAATTTTGATCACGGCCGCACAATATTTTTGCGGTCCGCGCTTCAGACCTCTTTGTCCAGCCTTGGTTTTTGTTCAACTTTTGACTCCTTTGTGAGTTGATTTTGATTCCTTTGGCTCATTTTGAACAATTCCTACAAGCAAGCATATTTCATTAGTTTTCGGGAATACCTCCAATCACTTTTGGCCTAAAACACAAGTAAAATAGAGCAAATAATAGGTTAAAATCCCTACTTATCAATTCCCCCAAACTTAAGCTTTTGCTTGTCCTCAAGAAAATAAGGTAATTCGCACCTCCACTAGAAAAAAGGGTTTCAGTTGGCCTAAGGTGAATCAATCAAGCATCAATTGGGACTAACAATTACCCTCAACACCAATATATTATCAACAATACCATGTTTTGACCTTTTGAGTACCATAGTTCTAATGTGACACTAGAGCTTCAAGAGTTGACTTAATTCATCAAGGAAGCTCGCTCTATCACGTAGGTCATTGTGGAACCCTAACTCCTCGTCCTCTACTCTCCATGAGCAAATCTCACTTTAAAAGAATGTCACAAGTCCGACTCTAAGTACCATAACCTTGACCCTTATGTAAATCACCAATAATGTAAGCTCACTCAACTTGAAATCATATAGGGCTTTTGCGGGAATGTAATGAAGGCTTTTGGATCAAGGTAGGACTTATCGGCATATGATAGTTTCATCGTTCCTTAAGCACCCCGTTTCCTCTTTTTGGCTCATACTTTCTTGACTCTTTGAGTCATTTTCTTCTTCCTTAGGGGAACTAAAGAGACGTAATGTCACACTTTCTTTCTCATGATAATCATTTTTCTCCTTTTTTAACCACTCCATGCCTTTCATCATTTCTTTCTTTGAATCCCTTTAACTTTCTACTTTATTCACTTTCTTTTTGACATAATTCTTTTAGGCCTTTTTCCCTTTTCTTTGCCTTCCATTTTCTTCCTTTCTTTCTTTTTTTTTTTACCTTTTATTACTTTCACATTCCTCGTCTCTCCCCCAAACGTATGCTTTTGCCAATTGGAATGCTAGGGAAACATCGGGTGCCAAGAGAGGGTCATTATAAAATGGATAAAGGCTTGTAACATTGCTATTGAATGAAAAAGGGCTTCGGCTCAAAAGGGTTGACTAGGGATATCACATTGGTAGGCTACAGAAGCTTTCAAGTTTCAAATTGGATCAAGGAGATCCTACAATCATTTCTCAAGTCGAGCTACACTTAGAATTTTGCCTAGAAAAACATTCAGGGCAAGTTCTAGACTTATTGGTACGAAACTTGGACTTGTAATTCAATACCTCACCTCTCAAGGTGGTGGATTATTAAAGAGAACAGAGTAGAGGGACCACAACAACCCTAGCTAAAATTGAAAATCACAAATGGCTCAAAGAAACCACTGGATGATTGTTTTAGTCAACATAAGAGTCCAAAGGTCACAATTAGAGCTATGTTTTGCCAATCAACTTGTTTCTAACCATAATGTCGAAGGTAAATGTGTTTGTACCAAGTGAAGCGTGCTTAAGACACTTTTATTCATTACTACTATATATACAAAAACATAAAGCAAACAGACTCAATCCCTTAAGAAGGTTGTCACGCCATCCATATTCGGGAAGAGACACCCGTTTCACACAATATCCACCTTTGGAAAGAACCGTGGTATTAAGAAAACCAAAGGCTTATTGTTCACACAAAATGTAAAAAGAAGCTATGCTACTAAGTAAAAACAACGAAAGAAGTTATGAAGTAAACTATGGAAAGTAGACTAAATATGTACAAAATGAAGTATAGAGAATATATATATATCGAATGGTAAGAATATATACATACCAAAAGTGAAAATAAAGATAAAAAAAATAGTATAATGGTTATTACATACCAATTGTCATCAAATCAATATGGACCACCCCCCAAATGAAAAATAGCATTTCCCTCAATGCTCATAACAAATAAGAATAGGGAAAAGGGGTAGAGAGTAGAGAAAACTCCCTATATGGTCTCTGTCTGCATCGGGTCGTCAACATCCTCCGTTTTTGCTTAACTGGATCTCCACATCCTCTGACTAGGGGACTACGGAGTTTCTGAGCATCCGCATCAGCTCCTTAATAGTGTGTGAAGTGGCAGTCGGCTCCGCAGACTAGCCAGTTGCTGCCTCTGATGCCTCGGGCACTGCTGCATGTGCTGTTGGGGCTGTCGCTTCCATGAGTAGGTCCAGTGGAATATCACCAGCAGAAGCAATCTTCTGAACCTATTTGCTCAACTTCTCCACCGACTCCTTAGATGCTTGAGTCTTCCGCATCTTCTTCACCTGCTTCCCCAAATCCTTGATAATCCTCCCATGTGTATCAAGAGTCTCTCGAATCTTCTTCTGGTCGTCCAAAATCTTGTTCTGGTTGTCTATAATCTTCTTCAAAGAGTCCTCCAATGATGGAGGTACCTGAAGCTCTGATCGGGCTGAAGACCGTACCGCAACTGCACTGGATATGGCAGTCAACTTTGTGGTAGCTGCCTGCATCCAGTTGTTGAGACTAGATAGTGTCCGTGAAACTCGTAGTGCAGTCTGAGGGTAGGTAGAAGATACGAGCACTGACAGTGGCACTGAGAGGGATGGTCTAGAGGAAGGAGGAGGCATGGCAGCTACTCTGGCAGAAGTATCGGCTGCTGTGGAGGGCCCGGTAACTGACCCGGTGGCCACTACCCCTGGCTCTTCAGACTCTCCAATGGAGGTAGTGGCATTACCCTTGAATTTAGGGTTGTCCGCTCCCTGGAGATGGTATCATGAGAAAGGTTTTTTATCCTTCACCTCCACATCAAAATGTCTCGAATCTACCCTTTGGTCTTGGAAATACTCTTTGAGGAAGTTGGGGTAGGGATACGATCTTTCTTCTTTCTGGACTGCATTGGANATGATTGGAGATGTTGTAGGACATCAAGTTTCCTACATTAATAGGATAGCCTGCCATAATGGAAGCTACCAATATTGCCCGGTGGAGTGGAAGGACATTCTCATGCTGGCACGGGTCAAGATGGCTGCACACGAATGTTTGCCACCTTTTTGCTTCAAAGTTAAGGGTGTCTATAACAATTTGAACTCCTGATGTGAGCCATGCAGGTGTTGTCCCCGGAATAGCAAGTATCTCAGCTAGTCATGGATGAACTGCATCACTCAAGGCTAGCTTCTCCAGGTATTACACTGCCTCGACCTCCTCAAACCCTATATAATTGTTTAGTTCGTGGCCATCAAACTAGATTTTCAAGTTCCGAAGCTTCATCACCTTTGTACCCTTTTTGATGTGGGCAACATTGGCATAAAATTCCTTGACGATGTATACATTGGCATCTTTCAACCGGAAGGTGAACCACTTCCATCATTTTCTCTCCGTAAATTGCCATAGGACATTCGGATTGTGTTGGCTTAGGTCTTTGGTTATGAATTGTCGCTCAAGAGTGAGTGACCTTTAGGGCCACCATTCCTTAAATTTTGCATACGCCTTCTCACTTACGAATCTATTAGCCCACACCTCCGGCTTCCTTGATCTAGCCAGGCCTCCCACAATTGTGTCATTCCCTCTCCCGTCATCCGGGACCTCATTATCATGATCTAAATGGATTAGGGTAGCTATTGTGGCAGGTGTTGTAGCAGGTGGGGAAGATGGTTCAGATTCCTGAATACCTCCCTCTGAGCCATCAGAAGAACCAGAGGAGGAGGTAGGTTCATTGACTAAACGTAGCCTATCGGGGAATTGTTGTCATTGTGCCTCCGTTGTGGTTGTACAAACTCCTCCTCGTACGTTTCCCGAGATAAGAGGTATTCACTGGTGTCTGAGGAGTCCGTAGGTGTTCTACGGAGAGTAGTCTTTTTGCGCAAGACATTCTAGGCTGATAATGGCATGGTAGGTTTTCCTCTACTCCGGCCTCGAGAGGAATCTGCCCCCTTGGAAGTATCACCTCGACCATGAGAACGCATCATTGTCTGTAACACACAAGTAGTGAAAGTCATGTGTTATTGAATTACAGTTTGTAATGAAAGACACTGCTTCTTAGAACAGGGCAGCGCGAACTGCACAAAAGTGAGTGCGGCCGCAGACTGCCCTTCCCAGACTGCACAAAAGTGAGTGCGGCCACATAATCGATTTGTTGGGTCTCTGAAGTTTAATTGTGCGGACCGCACGAATTTGAGTGCGGCAGCAAAAACCAACTGCGGGCCGCACAAAATTGAGTGCAACCACACAAACTTATCAATGACAAGTTCCTTCAACCTAGGGTATCGCATACCGTACAATTTTGTATGCGGCCGCATACCCTAGCATGGACCGCACAAAAATATGTGCGGCCGCGAAATTCAAATCAGAGTAGCACTAAAGTATGATTGATACTAGGGTTTTCACTAATTAGGCATGATTTGTGGCAATTAAAAAATAAAAGCTACTAACCCTAGCCCCCATTATGCGTTCAAACATTACCCACAGGCTTCTAAGCAAGATTAAGCCACAATTTGACATGTTTTGCATGAATCTAACCCTAGATAAAAAGAAAACTAAAACAAAGAGAAAAGAAAATAAAAATATGAAATTAACTCATTGAAATCAACATACCAGTAATGTAATGTAGTAGGAAATCAATACTTGATGAATATGGGATGAGATTGAAAACAAGAAAGAATGCATTGCTCTAGTCTAGCTTGAGAGGTCAGAGTGTGTAAAATGTGAATAGTCTCAAAAAGTCCTATTTATACTCGACCATGTTGGCCCACCGACTTACCTAAGTGCGGCCGCATAATTTTGGTGCAGTCTGCACTCTTTACCTTTTCTAACTTAGCAGCTGATTCGGTGGCACGGTCCGCATAAAAATGGTTGCGGCCTCACAATCTGTGCGATCCGCAAAATTTTGATTGCTGCTGCGAATCTTTAAGGGTTTTTTTTGTGGCCAAACTTTAGAGAGTTGAGATTTTCCATCTTTCAGCTATGCGGCCACGAAGGGCTTATGTGTCCGCAAAATTCTGATGCGGTCCGCACAATTTCACCACTTGGCCAATTTTTGTCTTGTAAATATTTTGCACTGCACATCCAATCCCTGCATACACTTCATAACCAGTTAGTCCAAAACAATGCCTAATCTAAAAAGAAAATCAAAAGAAAGAAAAACACATGGGTTGCCTCCCAAGAAGCACCCGATTAAATGTCGCAGCACGACACATGTTACCATCATTCATTTGACATGGAGCAATGCCACAACATGGCCATCATCAATCTTACCAAGGTAGCGCTTCACCCAGTGCCCATTGACTCTAAAGATCTCACCATTCTTATTTTTCAAATCGAGTGCACCAAAAGGAGTCACATGTACCACTTCAAGAGGACCACTCCACTTTGATTTAAGCTTTCCCGAAAACATACATAATCGGGAGTTGAATAGAAGAACAAGTTCACCTTCTTTGAATTCTTTGTTCCGGATATACTTATCATGTATGTACTTAATCTTGTCCTTATACAAGGACGAACTGGAGTAAGCATGGAACTGAAACTCATCAAGTTCATTCAATTTCTCCACCCAAAGATTGGCAGCTACATCCCACTCAAGGTTCAATTTCTTCCACGCCCACATGGCCTTATGCTCTAATTCAACCGGAAGGTGACATGCTTTCCCAAACACCAACCGATACGGAGACATACCAATTGGAGTCTTGTAAGCTGTACTATAGACCCAAAGAGCATCGTCTAATTTCCTTGACCAATTAGTCTGATTTGTATTGGCAGTATTAGATAGAATACTCTTTATCTCCCTATTGGACACTTCAACCTGTCCACTTGCCTGGGGGTGATAGGGGGTCGACACTTTATGAGTGACACCATACTTGGAGAGTAAAGTGTCAAAGGCTTTGTTGCAAAAATGTGAGCCCCCATCACTAGTGATGGCCCTCAGAGTACCAAACCTTGTGAATATGTTCTTCTTTAAAAAAGCTAACACACTCCGAGCTTCATTCTTGGGCAAAGCCATGGCTTCAACCCATTTGGACACGTAATCCACAGCTACCAATATATAGGTGTTCCCACATGAGTTCACAAATGAACCCTTAAAATTAATGCCCCAAACACCAAAAATATCAATCTCAAGGATGGTGGTGAGAGGCATCTCATTTTTCTTGGAGATCCCACCGGCCCTTTGGAAATCATCACAACGTTTAACGCGCTCGCTAGCATCTTTGTACAAGGTAGGCCAATATAATCCACAGATAAGAACCTTTGTAGAAGTTTTCACCCAAACATGATGACCACCATAGGGCGAAGAATGGCAAGCTTCATGAATAGTCGATTGCTATTCTTCTGGAACACATCTCTGGATAACACTATCAGTGCAAATGTTGAAGAGATATGGCTCATCCCAATAGTAGTGCAGGCAGTCTTGTTTGAGCTTCTTCCTTTAGTTTGAGGAAAACTCATTCGGAACAATGCCACTCACAAGATAGTTGGCCACATCGGCAAACCATGGCATCCCAGTCATAGAAATGGGAAGGAGTTGTTCATCAGGAAATGAATCATTGATCTCAAGGCCATCATGTGGCCTCCCCTCCTGCTCCAATCAGGTCAAGTGTTCCCCCACTTGATTTTCACTACCTTTTGGGTCTTGAATCTCTAGATAAAACTCTTACAATAGAATCACCCACCGCATCAACCTTACTTTAGAGTCTTTCTTGCTTATCAAATAATGAAGTGTCGTATGGTTGGTGTGAACAATCACCTTTTTACCCAGTAGGTACGGGCGGAACTTATCCATTGCAAAGCAAAATGGCTAGGAGTTCTTTCTCGGTCACTGTATAGTTGACTTGGGCCTAGTTCATGGTCTTGCTAGCATAGTAGACCCGATGAAAGATCTTATTAATTCATTGCCCCAATACCGCACCAACTGCGACATCGCTTGCATCACACATGAGCTCAAATGGTAAGCTCTAATTTGGCGTNACAATGCCACTCATAAGATAGTTGGCCACATCGGCAAACCATGGCATCCCAGTCATAGAAATGGGAAGGAGTTGTTCATCAGGAAATGAATCATTGATCTCAAGTCCATCATGTGGCCTCCCCTCCTGCTCCAATCAGGACAAGTGTTCCCCCACTTGATTTTCACTACCTTTTGGGTCTTGAATCTCTAGATCAAACTCTTACAATAGAATCACCCACCGCATCAACCTTACTTTAGAGTCTTTCTTGCTTATCAAATAATGAAGTGTCGCATGGTTGGTGTGAACAATCACCTTTTTACCCAGTAGGTACGGGTGGAACTTATCCATTGCAAAGCAAAATGGCTAGGAGTTCTTTCTCGGTCACCGTATAGTTGACTTGGGCCTAGTTCATGGTCTTGCTAGCATAGTAGACCCGATGAAAGATCTTATTAATTCATTGCCCCAATACCGCACCAACTGCCATATCGCTTGCATCACACATGAGCTCAAATGGTAAGCTCTAATTTGGCGCGGTGATAATAGGAGTGGTAGTCAACTTATACTTGAATAGTTCAAATGCCTTTACCACCTTAGAAAAGTCCCTGATGAATCGGCGGTAAAACCCCGCATGACCTAGAAAACTTCTCACTCCCTTTACGGAAGTAGGGGAGGGAGTTTGGATATCACTTCAAATTTTTCTCATGTGACCGAGGACAATGCCCTCCTTGACCATAAAGTCACACTTCTTCCAATTCAGCACCAAGTTAGTTTCTTCACAATGTGCCAATACCTTATCCAAGTTATCTTATCACTCTTAAAAATAATCCCCCATGATACAGAAATCATCCATGAAAACCTCGAGAAAGTCCTCCACCGTATCGGTGAAGATGGACATCATACACCGCTGAAAAGTTATTAGTGCGTTGCATAACCCGAACGGCATCTGCGAGAATGCGAAAGTGATATATGGACAAGTAAAGGTGGTCTTCTCTTGGTCCTCAAGTGCAATAAGAATTTAGTTATATCTGAAATATCCATCCAAGAAGCAATAATAAGCACGTCCGGCTAACCTATCCAACATTTGATCAAGAAATGGAAGCGAAAAATGGTCTTTTCGCGTAACTTTGTTGAGATTTCTATATTCCATGAACACTCTCCACCCGGTGACAGTTCTTATGGGGATCAATTCATTTTTGTCATTTGTGATCACAGTCATGCCCCCTTTCTTTGGGACACATTGCACCGACGAGGTCCGCGAACTATCGAAAATGGGGTAAACCACCCCGGCATCCAACCATTTAATGATCGCTTTCTTTAATACCTCTTGCATGGCCTCATTCAATCGTCTTTGATGTTCCCTGGAGGGTTTGGCATCCTCCTACAAAATGATTTTGTGCATGCAAAAGGCGGGGCTTATACCCCGAATATCCGCCAATGTCCAACCTATTGCTTTCTTCCTTCTTTGAAGCACCGCAAGGGTCGCATGTACCTACACGTTAGTTGAGAACGAGGAAAGAATAACAGGTAAAGTGGAACAAGGGCCTAGAAACTCATACCTGAGGTGTGAAGGCAAAGGCTTTAACTCCAATGTGGGGGGCTCCTCGATTGAGGGCTTTGTTGGTGGAGTCTTCCGATTTTTGAGATCCAAGGAAAGTTTACGGGGCTTATAAGTATATGATCCCATTCCTTGCAAATCATTGACACATTCTTCAAAGCCTTCCTTCTCATCCTCATCATGATTCAACAACACAATTTCCAAGGTATCTTCCACATTTATCACAACACTTGAGTCATCAACATTTACTTCGGTCACAAGATCCACGAACGAACACACTTCGTTGCTATTTTGCTGCCTCATTGATTTACAAACACGAAACACCACTTTTTCATCTCCCACCCGGAAGGTGAGCTGTCTAGCTTCCATATCAACTAAGGCCTTCCCTGTAGCAAGGAAATGTCTCCCCATAATGATTGGCATCTCGTAGTCAACCTCACAGTCAAGTATCACAAAATATGCGGGAAGGATGAACTTGTCGACCCTAACTAACACATCATCAATTATCCCCAATGGCCTTTTCATTGTCCGATCCACCATTTACAACCTCATAAATGTGGGTCTTAGTTTCCCAATCCCCAACGTTTTGAACACAAAATAGGATATCAAGTTAATGCTTGAACCCAAATCACATAAAGCTTTGGCGAAATCGTCACTCCCAATAGTGCATGGGAATGTGAAAGCACTGAAGTCTTCCAACTTTGGAGCCATGGAATGCACCATAGCACTCATTTGATGTGTCAGTTTGATCATTCCACAGTTCATTGATCTCTACTTTATTACCAAATCCTTCATGAACTTGTCATATTCCGGCATTTGTTCTAAGGCTTCAACCAATGGCACATATATGGACAAGATTTTCATCATATCAATGAATTTATTGATTTGATTCTCATTGTTTTGCTTTGCAAGTCGTTGAGGGTATGGAGTAGGAGGCCTTGGCATTGGTACCTTAGCCCTTGGCACTACCGGTTCTGACATGCCAGTCACGTGCTCCCTACACGGGTTCACTTCTTCTTGCGTCTCCTCCACGTTTTCATCAATATCAATCCTCACTTCTTCATTAGCTTGAACATTATTGCTTGGCTCATCATCATCTTGAACCAACACGTAATCACCCACATGTGTTTTTTTGGTTTGAGGTACTAGCAACTCCACATATCCCACTTCTTGTTGTCACGACCATTGCATGCCCCGTATTCCCACCTTTCGAGTTCACCACCGTATCACTAGGTAGTGCCCCTTTTGGGCGAGTATTTAAAGCTTGAGAAATTTGGCCAAGTTGAACATCCAAGTTGCAGATAAAAGTGTTGTGGGAGGCTAATTTGGCATTGCAGTCGGCATTTTTCTCCATCATTTTCTTAAACATGTTTTCAATCCGTCCCATTTCACTATTGGAAGAACTAGGACCTTGCGACGCATCATGGATTTTGCGGCGCTTCAGACCTCTTTGCCCAGCCCTGGTTTTTGTTCAACTTTTGATTCCTTTGTGAGTTGATTTTGATTCCTTTGGCTCATTTTGAACAATTCATGCAAGCAAGCATATTTCATTAGTTTTCGGGAATACCTCCAAGCATATTTTGCTTAAACAACAAGTAAAAGAGAGCAAATAATATGTTAAAATCCCTACTTATCAGTGGTGCCTGAGCTGGTACATCAACAACTGGAATTTGGTCCTGATCTAGGACAACTGGTGGATCTATAGGTACTGCTCCAACTGCTGTGCGGGCGGCACCTCTGCTCCTACCGCGGCCTCTACCATGACCTCTTCCTCTCGCTACCCTAGCTGGCTGGTACTGGTGGATGTCCATCCTGCTCGGTAGTACGAGTCCTCACCATCTGTGAGAGAATGAAACAACAAATGTTTAGTTACCAGAGTCAACAGATTTGCACGACAAGAATTCAAGAATGTGGAATTTTCTTAAAGGTTCTGAAGCCTCTCGAAGATAAGTATAGACGTCTCCGTACCAATCCTCAATAATCTACTAAACCTGCTCATGACTCGTGAGACCTATGTAACCTAGGCTCTGATACCAACTTGTCATGACCCAAAACGTAACCCGTCATGATGGCGCCTATCGTGGTACTAGGCAAGCCGGCCTTTCCAAAACACTTTCAAAGTTCAACAGAAATGAATTAAGAAATTTAAAATAACCGGAGTTCCTCATAAATACGGAGTAAAACCCCAAATAAAACATAAGTGCGGAAAAATAGCCCGACATCGGGGTGTCACTAAGTCATGAGCAACTAGACTCCCAATCTAAAAGACAATGTCTACAATAGTTTGCGTCTAGATATCAATACAGAGAAAGAAAAATAAAAAGGAAGGAGTACAAGGTCTATGAACGCCGGAATCTACCTCGTAAATCTTCGAAAGATCAACTGCGCACGAACTCAATGACCTCCACGTCCAGTCACACCTGAATCTGCACACAAGGTGCAGGGAGTAACGTGAGAACATCCAACTCAGTAAGTAATAAAATTAAATAAGGAACTGAGTAGCAGTGACGAGCTACACAAATGCAGTTCATTTCAGTAAGAAACATAGGCATGCTTAAATCTGGTGTTTTAAATCAAACATTTCGAGCTCAAGTACAACAATACAAGACCTCTAGAAAATTTTGCAATAACAACAATTAAGAGCAAGTACAGCCTCTCAGGGCTATCGTCACTCATCTATCTCAATAGTTCAATCACTCGGCACTCAGCCTCACTACTCACAATCAAAGGTACCTGCGCTCACTGGGGTGTACAGGCCCCGGAGGGGCTCCTACAACCCAAGCGCTATATATTGTTGCGGCGTGCAACCCGAATTAATACTGCTGCGGCATGCAGCCCGATCCATATATTATTGTGGCCTGCAACCCGATCCATATATGGACCAAAGGCTTATTGCGGCATGCAACTTGATCCGATATTTATGCGGCGTGCAGCTCGATCCAATATATCTCACATAGCTCTCAACCCGGCACTCAGGACCTATCTCAGTCACTAACCTCGCCAGCACCTCGAGCTCACAGAATAACATAATAACCAGCCTAAACCGAGATTATAACAAGTATCAACAAGAAATGAGAGGAAACGGAGATATAACACACAATAAGACTATGACTGAGTACAAGACAGCAATTTGCAGTCAATTCAACAAGTATACGACCGTTGTGGGTCCCAATAGTGATATCATATGGCCTAAGCATGGTTTCTAACATGAAAGGCAGTCAATTTCTCAAAGACGAGGAATAACAAGTAATAACAATGGCTATTCGACTTTACAGCCTCACGGGACGGACCAAGTAACAATCCCTCACGGTGCACGCTCACCTACCATGTGCGTCACCTCCAAATATTCACATCATACAAATTCTCGGAATTTCATATCCTCAAAACCAGATTTAAGACTGTTACTTACCTAAATCCGAGCAAAATCCTACTCTGGTATTCCCTTGCCTCTCAAATCAGCCTCCAAATGTTCCGAATCTAGCCATAAGCAATACAATACGATTAATATATGCTAAAGGAATCAATTCCACAAGAAAACTACTAAATTAGAGTCAAAACTCAAAATCGGCTCAAACCCATCCCCCGGGCCCACGTCTCGGATCCGACAAAAGTTACAAAACCTAAAATCCCACTAACTCACGAGTCTAACCATACAAATTTCATCAAAATCCGACATCATTTGGTCCTTCAAATCCTCAAATTATACTCTCCAAAATCCCAAGCCCTAACCCCTTATTTTACTTCAAAATTCGTACTAATGGATGATGAACAAAGCCATAGATTCACAAAATTTATACCATTATGGGTTAGAATCACTTACCCCAACGTTGATCCTTCAAAACCTTCAAATATTTGCCTCTTTCCCAAGTTTCTCAGGTCCAAAATTGAAAATAAAAGAAAAAACCTCGAGCGGGAGCTTTTCTGCCCGGCACTATCGCACATGCGACCCCTTTTTCTGCTTCTGCGACGCCGCACCTGCGGAATTTCCGTCGCAGGTGTGGAACTCACTTAAGAGTCCAGGTTCTGCATCTGCAGCCCAATCTCGTGCCTGCGAAAGAGCACATGCGCAGCACCCTCCGCTTCTGCGAAGCCTGCCAAAATCTTCCTCTCCACATCTACGCGCCAGGTCTCACACCTGCGGGCTCGCAAATGCGACGACCTTCTTGCACTTGCGGTTCTCGAAGTGCTTCTGCGCCCTTGCACCTGCGGGCTCGCAGATGCGATGACCTTCTTGCACTTGCGGTTCTCCAAGCGCTTCTGCACCCTCGCACCTGTGGCTCCCACTCCACAGATGTGGAAATACCAGTAGCATCAGTTTTTGCTGCATTTTTCCAACTTCAAAAAATTAGTTAACCACCCGGAATCACCCCGAATCCCTTGGAACCTCAACCATCCATTCCAACATCAAAACACCAAATTACCCTCGGATTCAAGCCTAAGAACTTTTAAACTTCCGAATTCCACAAATGATGCTGAAACCTACCAGACCACATTCGAATGACCTCAAATGTTACATACAAGTCACAAATGACACCACGAACCTACTACAACTTCCAGAAATCCATTCCAACCCCGATATCAAATTTTCCACTGCCAACCCAAATCGCCAAATTTTCAACTTTTGCCAATTCAAGCCTAATTCCACTACGGACCTCCAAATCACGTTCCGGATGTGCTCCTAAATCCAAAATTACCTAACGAAACTAATGGAACCATCAGAATTAAATTCCAAGATCGTTTACACATAAGATAACATTCGATTGACTTTTCTAACTTAAGCTTCTAAATAAGAGACTAAGTGCCTCAATCCACTCCGGACCTGAACCAACTAACCCAACATAACATAATATAGTTGAAGAACACAAAAGGGAGTAGAAATGGGGAAACGAGGGCTATAACTCACAGAACGACCGGCCAGGTCGTTACAAATTTGAGATGGAAAAATAAAACTCTTTCAAGTTTGTTTGTCAGAGAAATGGAAAAAGTGAGGCTGCACAAGGAAAGCTGTAGACCGCATCAACATCTGCGGTCGCACAACTAATTATGCGGACAGTAGATCAATGAAGGGAACTTGAACAATAGGTAACAGAGTGCGGACTATAGAAGGAATTCTGCGGCCGCACTCGTCTCTTGATCCCTTAACCAAAACCGGTTAGTACACATAGTAGCACTAATTATACTGTTGAAACTTTCTAATCTCTGAGAAATTAAAGAAAAGGCTAAAATCTTGCACACAACTAATTCAATCATTTGCCACTTAATTGAGCATTTGTGATCACTCCTTAACACCACTTCATCACTAGTATGTTCAAATCATGTATAGGATTCTTCAATTTGTTTAGTTTAGTTTACAATTTGTTAGTTATTTTAGACCATTTGTCAATTTTATATCTATGTGGGGTGTGAATTTTGTTGGGTAAACTCCTAGTTTCTATTTGGGGAATGGGTAATTGGGTTTTCATGTTTAAGTGCTACTACATTGTCCAATTTGTGAATAAAATCAAAACCCTAAGAACTCTGCTCGATTAAGTTTTGAAATATGCGTCCGCACAAAGAATTGTGTGGTCCGCAGAAGTATATATTAGGGCTTTGGTGAAGCAAGATTGTGCCGTCCGTAGAAATGCAATCGCGGCCGCAGTAAAGTGTGTGCAGCCGCATATCAGGGCATTCCCTGTCTTCAGAGAGTTGACATTTTTCAGGTGCCCATTGTGTCGCGCACTCATAAAAGTGCAGACCGCACTTTAAAATTGTGCAGTCCGCTCAACCAGACCTGCGGCCATACTTGTAATTGGGCATACCCCACTTCCATACCCTGTAACTTGTTGTGAAATTCTGATTATCTTCACTTGAATTAAAATTGACTCCTACTGCTGTTTGTTGAAGAAAATGGTTAGATCTCGTAGTCATGGTGATACATCAAAGGCAAGGGATGAACCTTCCAGAGGCAGAGGCAAAAGCACTTTACCCCTCTCCCTCCAAAGAGTAATCAATAAGAAAGTCACAACAAGCTGAAGTAGACAACCGGAACCCTCCGAATCAAGTTCGGATGCCCTATCTTGGGAAGCATCAGAGGGCGACTCAGTGCAAGAGCAGTCTTCTGCAAATCGCAGCCACAGCTGCCTCAGGACAGATACCAACATAGAAACGAGCTTTCCTCTTTTAGGAGCACTTCTAAGGGTTCGAAAAATTATATTCCGGCTTCAGAACCTTCATCCACACATAGCCCCAATGCAACTGCTACCACATTGGATGTTGATGATCTCCTAGATGATGGCCGAGGGGGTGATACCAGAGTA
Organism: Nicotiana otophora; assembly: GCA_000715115.1. Classification (NCBI taxonomy): domain Eukaryota; kingdom Viridiplantae; phylum Streptophyta; class Magnoliopsida; order Solanales; family Solanaceae; genus Nicotiana; species Nicotiana otophora. The sequence goes on along the minus strand of AWOL01S0034279.1, from coordinate 11,541 downwards.
GCCGGACTTGAGAGGTCGAAGAAGAAAGAAATTTGGGAAGATAGGTTCGTCAGTCTTGCAGCCTTCTCTAGTTTTAGAGAGTGTTGACCATCGAGATCTCACACTCTTGAGCATCAGTTCTTGTTGAAAGACCTTGATAAATATAACCCGACAGCGTCGAGGCAGTTCCGGGATTGGAAGGAGTAGACACGGTTAACTAAAAGTGTGATAGATGATAAGAGTACTTGGTCCAAGAATTTTATGCCAATGTGGCATACATAAAGAAGGGGACCAAAATGACAAAAGTGAGAAACCTGAAAGTGAGGTTTGATCAGAACACCTTGAACACCTACTTGAAATTGGAAGATGTTGAGATAGTGCAATATTTGGAAAAGCTGGCTATGGGTGATGCAGCTCGCCATGGCTAGCTGAGATTCTGGCAGCTCCGGGACCACTACCACCATGGATCACATAAGGGGTTCCTATTCAGAGGAATACCCTGAACTTCGAGGCAAATGGATTGCAGGCGTTCGTATGCAGAAGACTAGACCCGTGCCAGAATGAGTCAAATCTTCCAATTTCGAGAGCAGTGCTAGTTGCCTCTATCATGGCCAGGTACCCAATCAATGTGGGTGTCGTGATGTCGGCTAACATGTATTTGGTCGCCTGGCAAGGTGACACCTCCTACCCGTATCCAACACTATCACTGAATACCTTACTGATGCAGCGGTGGAGCCGAGGGATTTTGATACTAAGGTACGGACGAAGAAGCCCTTCTCATGGTGTTCTTTGATGAGTGGTGGAAACCCAAAGAAAAAGGGTCAGCTCACTACTACCGTAGGCTAGTCTGATGAGCCTTCGATGGTAGCTGTAGAGTAAGCAGATATGCCTTTTTACTTCAGTAGTGCCTTATACCAGTGCAGCTGCCATGCTTCCACCTCCTTCTTCAGAGCCTTTAGTATCAGTTCCCTCCACCTCGACTTAAAGGCTAGTGCCTATGCCCACTCATCCATTATCTATGCTGCGAGTCTTCCAGATACTGGCGAGCCTCAATAACTGGATGCAGATAGCTACTGCAAAGCTGTCTGACTTATCCAGTACTGTTGTAGCACAGTCATCCACCCCGACGCCCCAGACTTCTCCAAATAGTGGAGGATAGATTGAAGAATATTTTGGAGAATCAACAGACTATCATGAACACTTTAGTAGCACATGGATCGATGATTGAGGATCTTGGGAAGCAGGTAAAAAATATGAAAAACTCCCAGGCATCCAAGAAATCATTAGATAACATGAGGAGAGAGGTCACCAAGAAAGCAGCCACTGGGGACCTTCCATTTGATATGCTGATGGAGACAGATCCAGCAACACCAGTAAATCCAGCAGCAGTATCAGCACCAGTTGGCCCGTCTGAGGAGCCAAACCTTGCTTCCAACACTGTTGAGGCGGTGCGCCAGATGTTCACCCACCCAATTACTCCCAGAGCCGAGGATGATGAGATCCAGTTAAAGGTGACCGAGGGCGGTGATGCTGCTATAGACACAGCCACATAGGGAGTCCTCTTCACTCTTACCCTTCTTTATTCATATTTTGTTAAGCATTGGGGACAATGCTTTCTTTTATTCTGAGGGGTGGAGTTTATTAGATATTTGGATGATTTGAAATTTGGTTTGTAATAATTGATAACATTTTTATTTTTCTTTTTATCATGTATAGATTCTTCTCTTTCTCTGTCAAATGATTTATATATTTTCTCTTTTCCTCCCTCATTATGTATATTTATTATGCTTGCATTAGCTTGCTTTGTAGCTTCTTTATTTTATTTTCTTATTAGTAAATGTTTAACTCAGTTGCTTCTAGTTTAATCTAATAACTTATTTTTATGTTTGAGTGGACAATAAGCCTTTGATTTTCTTAATGCCACACTTCTTTCCAATGGTAGTTTTTGTGTGAACCGGGTGACTCTTCCTAACGATGGATAGCGTGACAACCTTCTTAAGGAATTGAGTCCGTTTTTGGTATTTAAGTAAGAATAGTAGTAATAAGGAATAAAAAGACCTAATTGAATCAAGCTCAAAGAGTCAAATATGCTTCACTTGGTACAAACACACTTAACTACGTGGTTATGATTAGAAACAAGTTCTTTTGGAAAGAAATAGCTCTAAGTAGTCACCTTGTGACTCTTCTGTTAACTTAGATAATCATCAAGTGGTTTAGTCGAGCTATACTGATTTTCAATCTCGATTATGGTCGTTGTGGGCCCTCGCCTCTATCCTTTTTAATAATCCAACTGCGTGAGAGGTGAGATGTTTTTGTTGCAAGTCCAAGTACCAGTGCAAATGGTCTAGAACTTGCCCTGAATGTGTTTCTAGGCGAAAGTTTAAGTTTTGCTTGGCTTGAGAAGTGATTGTAGGCTCTCTTTGGCCCGCTTGAAATTTTTCATGGCCCACCAATATTGTTATCCCTAGTCAACCCATTTGAGCCTAAAACCTTTCTCAATTGATCACCATGTTACAAGCCTTTACTAGTTTTATCGTGACCCTCTCTTAGCACCCGAGCTTTCCTTAACACTCTTGTGAAATATTTGGCTAAAAACATAAGTTTGGAGGAGAGACAAGGAGTTTGAAAAAAGGTATCAAGGACGAAAAAGAGAAAAGAAATGAAGAGAAGGAAAGGCAAGAAAAAGAAAGAAGAATAAAAAGAAAAATACAAAAAGAAAGTGAATAAGTTGAAGAGTTGAAAGGATTTCAAAGAATAGTAATGATGAAAAGCATGGATAAAACAAAGAAGGAGAAAATGAATATCATGACCAAGAAAGAGTGAAGCTAAGTCTCTCTAATACCTTTATGGAAAAGAAAATGCCTTAAAAAGTTGGCAAAGCGTGAGCCGATAAGAGAAAATGGAGTGTTTAACGAACGATAAACCCGTTCTATCATAGCATATCAAACCTTAGTCCAAAACCCTTCATTGCATTTCGAAAAAGACTTACGGGATTTCAAGCCGAGTGAGCTTATATTAGTGGTGATTTACATGAGGGGCAAGCCTTTGGTGCTTAAAGCCATACTTGTGACATTTTTTGAGAGAGATGAGCGAACCTTTCACAAATATTTGAATTGAGTGCTACATTCTTAAGTGAGATATACAAACGGAGAGTAGAGGAGGAGGAGTTTGAGATCTACAATGACCTACATAAAAGAGCGAGCTTCTTTGATGAATTAAGTCAACTCTTGATGCTCAAGTGTCACATTTGAACTATTTGTGCTTAAAAGTTCAACCCATTGCCTTGTTAATAATTGATAAGTGTAGTGGGTAATGGTTGGTCCCAGTTGATGTGTGATTGATGCATTTTTGATTAGCTGAAATAGCTCTTAACTTGTGGAGGTGGAAATTACGTTATTTGCTTGAGGACAAGCAAAAGCTTAAGTTTGGGGGAGTTGATAAGTGAGAATTTTAACTACTTATTAGCACCTTTTTGCTTTCATTTTAGTCCAAAAACGTTTAATTGTGTTCCCGCAAACTGATGAAATATGCTTAATTGCAGGAGTAGTAGAAAATGAGCCCCAAAAGATGAGATCCAACTCAAAAGGAGTGATCCGAACTCAAGGAGTGATCCGAACTCAAGGAGAAAAACAGGAACAAAAGCTCAAAAGTGTGGACCGCATATTATCATTTGCGGCCGTAGATTGTGAAGCAAATCCCATCAGAGCCAAGTTCAAAGTGCGGTCCACACATCAAATATGCGGCCGCAGAACCTGGGCAAGAGAAAAAAATTAGAGAACCTGCATTCAAGTTCAATAGAAGTGCGGACTGCACAATTATTGTGCGACCACAGAAGATGCGCTACGCGACCACAGTCATATTTGTGTGGTCCGCAGAAGAGCTATGTGCGGCCTCACTCAGCAATGTGTGGACCGCAGAAAGAATGAAGTGCGGCCGCAGGTTTCCATTTCTGCCAGGCAGAAGCATAATGTGGACCGCACATGGAATTGTGCGGCCACAAAACCTCCGAAAGGTCATTTTTGTCCGAAATTCTAGCACTGTATAAATTGAAGAGATTCACTTTTTTAGGTCAAGTTTAGACATCATCAAGTACAGTAGACGTTTTCTTTTACTCTTTTTAGTAATGTTTTTCATTTTGAGCTTTTTGAACATTGATTTCATCATTTTCATTTTCAATATGGGTTTAATTATCAATTCTGCTTTCTCTTCCAATTTAAGCATGAGTAACTAGATTTTTACTATAGTTGTGACCCAACCCTAGTATGTAAACTTAATGGGTGTTGATTATTTAGCCTAGTTCTTGCTTTAATTTGAAGAATTAATGGTTGCAAACATTATTTCATGCATATTTGACTTGGTCTCTACTTGAGAAAGAGAGATTTAGTCTAGTACCAGATAATTGCTTGCATCATCCAAGTAGTAGATCACATGTATATTATCAATATGAAGCAAGGGAAAAATACACACTTGAACATTTAAAAAACGATTAAGCTCCTCTCTCAAGTGTGCTGCCATCTTTGAAGTGACTTCAAGGCTTCAAAAACGAAGAACAACAGAACAAAAGACCAGTTTCCAGCACTGTTTTACCATATGTCCTTAGTTATGTTGTACCTTTGTTAGAGTGATCTATTTGTAATTCTTACTTAGCGTAGCTAGAAGCATTGTGTAGGAAACCATTTATAAAATCATAAACCTTGTGTTTTTGTCTTGGCTAGAGTTAGTCGAGTTGTGAGCTTTGTAATAGAGTTATTACAAAGAGACTTGTAATAGAGTTTTTACAAGTGAGTGGGGGACTAAGTGTTTAATTCCTAGGTTACAATACTTTGTAATCTGAAGTTTGCTCATTAGTAAAGTTGAAATCCTACGAGTGTAGATCGTGGTTTTTAATCCCATGACCTGGGAGTTTTTCACGTAAAACTCTATTGTGTCATTTACTTATCTCTGATTGTTGTGTGTTCCGTGGGAACTGATAGAGAATCAGATTCTCTATACAGTTTGATGGACCTTAAGTTTCCATCACAAAGTTACCATTAAGCAAATACAAAGTCTGGGAAAATGTATCACTTCACCAACTATTAGCTATATATTCAGGTAAATGAAAGGACTAGTATTAGAGGAAATGGTGGAAGAAGTGTAAGACTTGCTGTGGTGGATAAACAATGAGGAACTTAATTTGACAGAGTAAAAGGAACTAATTTAGGAGGGGCATCATGAAATAGACCCGTCCATGAAAGAAGTTATAATTAATATTAAAGAACCTATGTGGTAAAAAAAACTATGACTACAAGCTAATACAACAATTACACGATTGAACTTGGAAGAAACAAAGAGGCCATTAACTTGCAGAAAAGCGAAACTATAAGAGATAAGCCAATTAAGGGCAACTAAAATCCGAGGGTAAAGGTCCAAATTAAATCAATAGGTAATCTAGAAAGAAGGAATAACTTTACTCAGTCTTTTTGATGAAAAGGTAAAAGCTGAACTAGTAACCAATATTTGTTATTTAAATCCCTACCTTGTATTATTATTGAACAAGATTAGAGAGGAGGGAACCAAAAACATTACCTCCGATAATACAAGCAAAAAAGGAATACAAAGAACTAGTAACCGGCCAATTCATCCGCATCAGCAAGGAAATCATTGATCTTAGTCCAAAAATTAGAGGTAAATATTACTCCACAAGTACTAAAAATACATATCACTTCACCCGTTTCTTATTTTGCAAAGACTGCAACCTTGTTGAATCCTCTAAATTCATTGGTCGTTTCAGCAGTAGTGTTCCGCTAACATTATAATCCGAGGGCCTGACTCCTGACTCTGAGAAAGGCTGAAACTTCAGATATGCTTGCCGGGCACCGTCCATCGCTTGCATGGAAAAAGAGAGCCACTCGCCAAATCATCATTCACATCCGCCTCTTATCTTGTTGCTCCTCCCTGTAGATATCAACCTTGTGAATCCAATCCAAACTGCCAACTTATCAAGCAAACCCTCCTTAGCTTGTTGTAAATGGAAATTTTACAACTTCTTCAGATTCAGGTCCGGTATCCTCATGATTAACATTTTCTTCCTCCATCGACATTAATGATATCAATCTTAGTGGACAGTAAGATTTGTAGAAGATATTAGCAATCAATCAAGCTCAGTGTCACAACCCACACTTTGGGGTTGTGACTTCGGCCAAGAACCGGTGAGAAAAGGCTCTTCTGATAGTATGATGTAGACTTGTGTACTCGGGCAACTTGAACTTTTTAATTTTAAGCATATATAAGGGGGTATAGGTGATGAAAGCTCCGACCTGCCTCCCACATACGTCCTACTACCAAGCCGTATTGAATGAGCTACCTTGAGGCGGAACCTCAAGGGCCTACCTGGATGACTCAAAAGAGTGTCCTAGGTATCCATACGAATTGGGGAACTCTATGAACGGCGCAACACCTTCGGGCTAGCGTTGGGCATCAAGTAAGCGCTGGAGGCTCGATGTGTGGGACGGCATGCCCCGCAGGCTGCCATAATGTTGGAAGGAGACCTCCGTGCCGATTGGATAGTTGATGCACCTATCTTAGGGGCATCATGTGTCGACTTGTGAGCATGGCCTGGGTTCAACCATGCAAGCAATGGTCCGTTGGCCTAAACATGCAGTTGTGGGGCGACACTGCACTATTCGGGATGGAAGTGTATCGTGAGGGCAATGTATGGGCATGGAACGCAACACGCGCATGCCAATGGCCAATGACTAAAGGTTTCCTTACTCGGGCGAGGCACAAGCGGTTGTGGATGCACTAGGCAAGTGTCAAGCTTGAGGATTGGGTTGTGCATGCGATGAGCGATGCTCAGTCTTGGCGAGGGACAAGACATGTCCTAAGCTAACCTCCAGTGCGCGCATGGATTATGATCCTGAGACGGGAAGCGCCACAACATGTCTAGGGCTAAGTGCCTAGACATCTTACGGGCGGCACAAGTTGGGGCGAGCCTCATGGGCGAGCTCCACCAACAGGCACAGGATCGTGCTTGAAAACCTGGGAAAGGATGAAGGTTGTCCTGCAGCGAGAGAAACTGCACGCGCCGCACGGGCAATTCAGTGCCGTTGGCGAGCATAAGGGAGTCGGCCCATGACATCAGTCACTTAATAATATTAATCAAGTGAAGAGCCATATCGATGAACTGGCAATATTTTTAATCAATTGATTTCAAATGCATCTGAAATTTTTAATCTATTCAACAGTTAAACACCAAGTTTATGGTTGGCATCCCAAGAGCCGAAGACCAGAATACAGTGATAAATATTTCACCTTTTGCGGAAAACCAATCGTCATTAGAAACCTAATTCATTGGTTGGTGATACTTAGAGACAAAACAGGACAACATCCTATCTCACAGCCCAATGGACAAAATTTGTATTCACCATTGAAAAAGAATTGGGAAAGTAGGAAGCAGATAAAAAATTCACAAACTTTATGCAGTAAGAGATGACACAAAAACATCATAAACCTAATATATATTATTTGAATTCAACCATTTAAAAATAATTGGAAAAAGAGTTTATCACCAGGGAATGCAAACAACAACAACAACCCACTATAAGCTTACTAGTAGGGTCTGGGGAGGGTAGTGTGTACACAGACATTACCCCTATTCTGGGGTAGAGAGTCTGTTTCCGATAGATCCTCGGCTCCCTGCCTCTAACAACTCTCCACCTTGCTCTTGGGGTGACTCGAACTCACCATACGAACCTATTGGAACCATCAAAATCACCTATTCGAGGTCTTCTACAAAAAAGTCAAACCTCGGTCAACTCTCATAACTTAAGCTTTCAACCTTGGAACTAAGTGTTCCAATTCATTTCAAGACTTTTCTCAAACTAAACAAACCATACCCCAAGTCATAAAACCACAAAGAAGCATACAAAAAGCATCAAATAGAGGAACAAGGCTCAAAAACGCAAAATGACCAGTCGGGTCATTACATT
>AWOL01S0034278.1:12894-31023 GCA_000715115.1 Nicotiana otophora | reverse complement strand
CTTCCCATAACCTTCAATCTTGGTTGTTGCAGTATTTCCCATGGAAAGCTCTTCTTCGGGACTAACAGTAGAGTAAGTAGCAAATGCTTCTTTGACAGCACAAACATGTCGAGTGGCTCCAGATCAATCCACCACTCCTTCGAATTTCCAACTAGGTTGTATTCCGAAAGTATTGCACGTAGATCATCAATGTCATTATTCTTCTCCACTATGTTGGCATGTCCCTTCTTCTTATCCTTTTTCGGGAGACGACAATCAGGGGCTTTGTGACCAGCTTTTCCACAATTGTAGCAGTTGCCCTTGAATTTCTTTTTGTTCTGCTCCTTAGTCTGTCCAGAAGACCTCTTCCTCTTCTTACTTTTTGGAGCAGTCTCCTCAACAATATTAGTTCCCATAATCGTTGAATTTCCACGAGACTTCTTCTCGGCTGTTTTGTTGTCTTCCTCAATCTTGAGACGAATCGCAAGATCTTCCAACTTCATCTCTTTGCGCTTGTGCTTAAGATAGTTTTTGAAATCTCTTCACGAAGGAGGCAATTTTTCAATCATTACAACCACTTGAAATGCTTCATTCACGACTATACCTTCAACAATAAGGTCGTGAAAAATAAGTTGAAACTCTTGAACTTGGGTTCCAACGGTTTTGCTGTCTATCATTTTATAGTCTAGAAATATGGCAACCACAAACTTCTTCAAGCATGCATCTTTAGTCTTGTACTTCTTCTCAAGTGCGTCCCATAATTCTTTCGAAGTACTCATAACACTGTAGACGTTGTACAAGTCATCCTCCAAAGCACTTAGGATATAGCCTTTGCAAAGAAAATCTGCCTGTTTTCACGCCTCAACAATCATAAATTTCTCGTTGTCCGACATGTCTGCGGCAGATACTGGAGGTTCTTCACTGATTAATTTCTGCATACCAAGTGCGATAAGCCAGAAGAACACCCTTTGCTTCCATCCTTTGAAGTTGGTTCCAGAATATTTCCCTGGTTTCTCAGCCAATGGAACATCAGTTCGGCTTGACGAGGCTATCATCATTGCCTCATCAGTCGCAGAAGAATCTCCATTATCAATTTCCATTTCTCTCTATCAACAACAGAAGAGTTCAATTAATGGCAAAAAAATAGAATAGTAAACAATACTGTAATGAACGATGAACAATACGTTTAATAAATAAAAACCGAAGCTTTTATATATTGTTTCACAGTAAACGATAAAGTTTTTGTGTTCTTCAAATCGTTTCCGAATTTTAATATTCTGATGAAGTTTTTATATCTTCAAATCAGAATAGAGAAATTCAGAAGGAGTAGAAAACCACACAGGTTTTAATCTCCAAAAAACAGAATACAGAATACAATAAAATAATTTCCTTAAGATTGTTATTCAATCTGTATTACTGTAATAAATAATAAAAAATCGTAAACTTCAAAAACAGAAAGTTAGTAGCAACAGAATGTCGAAATAATGTCTGAAAATAATTTTAGAATAAATCAATCTTACTGAATGCACAGTGTGTCCTTAAGGAAATTATTCCCCTCAAGTACACGAGGTGCTGGAATATTATCCTCCCAAGATAGAACGGCTTTTACTCACCAGTGTATTGGTACCAAAAACTCTGATGAACTTCGAACTACTCAATGGTTGTAAAACATACTAGAAAATTTTGTACAGAAGAAAAGGAAAAAAATTAGAAAATTTCATAAGGAAAGATTCTGGGATTTTCTGAAAAGGTTTGCAACCTTTCAGAAACAACCATGGCTGTTGGAACATGTGAGAATATTGCGGGAAAACGGGTTTAATCAATCAATCGATCTTTGACCGAATCCGAATTCGAAGCCGAAGCCGAGCGAGTGACGACGACGACGCGAGGTTTATTTTCTTTCCAACCCATTTAACACCAAGAGAAGTGCTTTCTCAATATAAGCACATTCATTTTTTTTTCACCACCAATGAGGGACACTTTACTCTTTCTAAAGCAAAAGGGAGCTTACTTTCCCTCCCTCTATTTCCCATTCACCAATCTTTAATACCAACAACTCAATGGTTGTAAAACACACTGGAATATTTTATGCAGAAGAAGAAGAAGAAAATCAAAAATATTTGTAAGGAAAGATTCTGGAATTTTCTGAAAAGGTTTGTAACCTTTCAGAAACAACCATGGCTGTTGGAATAAGTAGAAATATTGCAGGAAAACGGATTTAATCAATCAATCGTTCTTTGATCGAATCCGAAGCCGAAGCCGAATCCGAAGCCAAGCGAGCGATGACGACGATGACGTGAGGCTTACTTTATTTCCAACCAATTTAATACCAAGAGAAATGCTTTCTCAATATAAGCACATTTATTTTTCTTTCCACTACCAATGAGAGTTGCTCTTTCTAAAGCAAAAGGGAGCTCTCTTTCCCTCCACTTTCTTCCCTCTATTTCCCATTCACCAATATTTAATCCCAACAATAGTAGTTCCTAAGAAGAATAATAAGTTTCGCATGTGTGTAAATTATAAAGATCTCAACAAGGTGTGCCCGAAAGACTCGTTCCCACTGCTAAATATTGATCAAATGATTGATGCCACGACCGGGCACGAGTTAATGAGTTTTCTCGATGCTTATTCTGGGTATAACTAAATTAAGATAAACCTGGAGGATCAGGAAAAAACTTCGTTTATAACGAATTTCGGTATATATTGCTACAATGTGATGCCCTTCGGGTTGAAAAACGCCGGAGCCACTTATCAACGGCTCGCGAATAAGATGTTTGAAAATCAAATAGGAAAAACTATGGAAGTTTATATAGACGATATGTTCGTCAAGTCTTTAAATGCAGGTGATCATCTTAAACATCTGGAAGAAACTTTCGACATCCTAAGGAAGCATAATATGAAACTTAATCCCGAGAAATGCGCGTTCGGGGTTAACTTTCGTAAGTTTCTGGGATTTCTGCTATCACATAGGGGAATTGAGGTAAACCCTGATAAGATCAAGGCATATAATACATCTCGGACCAACTATCAAACGTGAAGGAAGATCAAAAGCTTACGGGGAGATTGTCAGCTTTGAGCACGTTCATTTCTCGGTCATCAGAAAAGTGTCATCGTTTCTTCGCACTGCTCAAAAAGAAAAATAATTTCGAATGGACCCCGGAGTGCCAGTAGGCTTTAAGGGATTTAAAAAATACTTGTCAAGCCCTCCATTGCTTTCAAAACCAAATGAAAGTGAAACGTTGCTGATTTATCTCACGGTCTCGGAAGTTGCGGTAAGTGCGGTTTTAGTCCGAGAGAATGACGGTAAGCAATCTTCCATTTATTACGTTAGTAAAATTTTAACGGGAGCAGAAACTCGTTGCCCATATTTGGAGAAACTGGCCTTAGCTCTCGTAGTCGGCGCTCGAAAGTTGAGGCCTTACTTCCAATGCCACCCGATAGCCATGGTAACTACTTTCCCTTTGCAGAACATCCTCCTTAAATCTGAGCTCTCGGGTAGATTGGCCAAATGACCCGTCGAAAGTGGACGTGAGGTTATAAAGGTTGCGTTTAAAACTTGGTTGATTTTTTCTTTTTTCGGGGGAGGGGGGTGTCTGGTGTGACTAACAAGCTATAGAATTCGAAGGATGACTGCTTTTTCTTGGAAACGTAACGTAGAAATGGGGTTTTCTGCAGTGAAGCAAATGATCTACCCAATTATTCTGCTAATTATCCACTTTCAATAAATTGAAATGATTCCATTAAAATTAAGATATCTTTCAAACAATAAAAGGGGAGAATATTACCCGATTTAATGCGTATAGAAAAGATGAGATTGTCCATCGCCACAAAAAAATATTAAGAGATAGAAATCCTTAATTACTGAGAGGGGATACGAGCTAATATTTGTTAAAGAGAAAATTAGCAAAAAATATGTTGTTACAGTCAGTGGCGGATCCAGGATTTTTACAAGCGGATTCAACATACGAAGATCTGGTGACTGACACTCGCTTTTTGGCTCGACGAATTCAGATTCGCGTCGAGAAATTCTCCTTTCGAGGGGGGAAGGGTAGGGGTAAAGAACTTTCTACCTACTCCATGCCAAAGGTTCAAACTCGAGACATACACCACCACAATCCTTGCAGGTAAATATAAAGAAATAAATGCCCAAAAAAGTTAATAAAACAAAATTTTATTAATTGAAGAAAATAATAAAATATATTATTGTATTTTAAAGTAGTGAATCTTTGAAGTTGAGTTTTTCACAGGTGAAAGGATTCATCCAGATAAGGAGTTTGAGATTTGGGTGTATTTTCCAGTTCTATATCTTCTTAGATTTATGCTTTCCTGAGCCGAGAGTCTATTGGAAACAACCTCTCTATCTTCACAAGGTAGGGATAAGGTCTGCGTACACACTACCCTCCCTAGACCCCACGATATGGGATAAGACTGGGTATGTTGTTGTTGTTGTTGTTATCTTCTTAGATTTAAAATACTGACAAAAAAAGTAAAATTATTTAGTTTTCTTTTACCTAAATTATATGTCTATAGAAGAAGCAAACAAGTTAAATGTACAAAAAAGAAAGAATAAAACTGTGCACTTATACATAGAAAAAACTTTTCTAAGTTACTATATTTCTATAGGAAAAGTCAAAGTGTAATGTCATATGAGCCGTGACATGTGAGCATTGAAACGATTCCAACTCGAGATGCTTCAAAGGATTTGAACCCACTTTGCCGGTGGGCTGGACATTGAATTTGTTTCAAGTGGGGTCAACGTTTATTAGTTTATAACTGCATTCTTTAAGAGTCAGATTGAATATACCTATATGCGCAATATAATTTTTCGACGAGCTGACACTATTTAGGTTCGCCCCTGGTTACAGCAGATAAAGAGCAGTAAAAAATCCCTTGTCAAAGAGGAGTTAAGCAGAGTATTACTTGGGATGTTAGGTAGGGATTAAAAATCACCATTATTCATATCCAACTAGATAACAACACACAGTTATAAATATGTAAAACAAAAGGATTGCTGGAATTGTGGCAAATGAGTACAACAACAATAACATACCCAGTGTATTTCCACAAGTGGGGTATGAGGAAGATAGTATGTATATAATCCTTACCCCTACCTTGTGAAGGTAGACATGTTGATTATGGAAATTGTGGCTAGGGATGGCAAGCGGTGCTGGGCGGTGCGGGTTCTATCTTAACCCGCAAAATTTTAACCCGCCCCGCATAGCTCTTTTAACCCGTCCACCTGCCCCGCACCACATCCGCGTCCATCCGCCCCCCATTTTTCTTTTTAGATTTTAGATTTTCTATCCGCAAATGAGGGCCATAAGAAATTCTCAGTTATTTTTTAAATTTTCTACCTTCAAATATCAAATACCTAGTCTTTTCATCAGTTATATTTTGATAAATTATAATTTTATAAAGAAAAGGAATATACAATAGCAATAAATGAAGCATGTAGTTAGGCAAAAAAGCCAATCTTTCCATATCATTGAGTACAATCTAAAATTTAAGCTAAAAGTTTCCCACTGGGATGCTGCGATACTCATCCCAATCTTCAATTCAAAAACTAACACTCGATATATCAATTCTATGACTTCCAAAACCTGTGCAGAAGGTAGATACTAACAACAAATTACAAAAGCTATTTACTAAAAGGTCAGCTTGACAAAAAAAAAATTAAAGCATTTTGTTCGTATTAATAAAGATCCTATTAATTTATCCATAACAAATGAAGGAAAAGTGAAAATAAATTCCATAACAACAACTACAAGAACTTGAAAAATTGTAGTTTCGTAAAAAATTTAAGCATTTTGTTCATATTAGTAAAGATCCTATTAATTTATCCATCACAGATGAAGGGAAAGTGAAAATAAATTCCATAACAACAATCAGAAGAACTTGAAAAACTGTAGTTTCGTAAAAAATTTAAACCCACACCCGCAACCGCACTACACGTGCAAAAAATTAAATTTCTTTTATTTTAACCCGCATCGACCCCACACCTGTATATATATATAAACCCGCTCCACCCCGCATATGTATGAACCCGCACTGCCCTCGTTGCAATCCCTAATTGTGGTAAATGAGGGTACGAGAGAAACTGAAGAAGAGGGAACATGAAAGGAATTATTGAAACAAAGGGGGAGGTCTTAGCCAGAACCACATAGGCAAATCTATGTTGAGTTTAATAAGTTCAACTGAATGTACTACTTTCAGAATCATGTTTATATATATAATAGATCATACTATATACTAACTCAGACTAAATGCTAGAGACGTGGACTTTAACCAACTATACCAAACGGCATCCATTTCCTTCTATTGTGTACGTACTAACTTCTTTCAATTGGCCGTGTAGTTCAAAAATTGTACCATCTCTTGGATAAGACACAAGTTTGAGCCGCTGTCTTTAGAGGTAATTTCAGTCTGGTATAATATGTGATGAATGATATGGAGAGGCAACTATGATATTTTATCCTCGCCACAAAATCTTTTTGCCTCCATCATCTTAAGCAGACAATGCTTTCCTACGTATATCCTTTGTGCGGCCGATTTGTATTTAAATAAAAATCCACCTTATATGATGAGGGTTAGTTGCGGCAAGTGCACAAATAGCCGTTTGGAGGACCATTATTTAAAGAATAACCAGGTATTATAAAGTATTTATTGTTTAGCCATTTAAGAATCAAATATAGATCTGCGAGATCAAAGTTGAAAATACCTGATTTAACGCGTATACAAGAGATGAGATTGTCCATCGCTACAATAAAATCTTAAGAGATAGAAATCCTTAAATACAAAAAGGGGACACGAAAAACTAGCAAAAAACATGTTACAACAAATAGATCATACTAAGACTAAATGTTAATGCGTATCTGACTCTTCAATCAATCAAATCAAGCGTGTAATTCCATTTGAACATGAAAGTAGTCACTTGATCAACCTGAGACGTGTGTTTTATCCAATTATACCAAAGCGCGTCTATTTCCTTCTCACTTGTGGCAATGTTGTCTTCTTTTAATTCACCGTGCCAGTAAAAACACTTTGTTTTCGTATTATCTGGGTATACTATTAATGTAGCCATAAGATATAGAGAACAGGCTATATGAATATAGGACAAGCAATCAACATAAAGCAAAATGGAGCGAAAAAATTACCTGGAGTAGTTTGCTATTTGTACTTGGAAGTATTGACATGGTCTTGGGATACATTTTCATTAAATCATATAAGAATGATTCATATGCAAAGTATCGAAAATTTGAAGCCTAGACTGTCAAACTTTTGAGTTTGCACAATACACCAACCAAACTCTCCGGATGTACTAGGCCAAAAACATGTAATTTATTTATACCCTCGCAACTAAATAGTTGAAGAGTCCTGACGAATGGGCAATCAACAATAACTCTTTGCAATTGGTCTTCTAAGATATGGACACTCAGCAAATCGAGGATTTTAAGATTACAGAATGTTATGATTTTAGTTGTGCTAATATCAAATTCAAAATGTTGTCATCTCTCTAGCTGCATAAATAGTATCAGAGAAATTATAGTACGTATCAAAATTCCAAGAGTGAAGCTCCAACACTTTGACGTTAAGTTTAACCACCAAATCAATCCAACAATCTATATGAGAAGCCAATTCTTGATGATGATTTTCACATGTAAGGCTGAATTGTTCAAGACGTAAGTTTTGTTCAAGATGGGGCCGCAGGGATTGATCAACCAACTTGAAAAACTCTTCAGGGGACATATAGCTATCATTGATGTAGTCTAGTTCTTGACTGAGTACCAGATTAGGTCGTGAAGTCAAAAAATTGTACCATCCCTTAGACAAGACACAAATTCTAGTCGCGTCTTTTGGGGTCATTTTGGTCTGGCATAAGATCTGATGAATGATTTGTAGAGGAAACTATGATATTCTATCCTCGCCACGAATGCTTGTAATTCCATTTGAACATGAAAGTAGCCACTTGATCGACCAGAGACGTGTGTTTTATCCAATTATACCAAAGGGCGTCCATTTCCTTCTCAGTTGTGTCTATACTGATTCTTTTAATTCATGCTACCAGTAGAAACACTTTGTTTTGGTATTATCTGAGTATACTATTAATGTAGGCAGAACCCATATTTCAAACAAAACCATAAGATATAGAGAATAGGCTATATAATTATAGAACAATCAATCAACATAAAGCAATTAAGCAAATGTCTATTGCATGTTTATGTGTTAGATTTAACTAACATATATTCAGTGACAACGTATTTTAACTTGTTCTAATTAACTAATTGAGGATTTTAAGATTACAGTGTTATGATTTTAGTTGTACCTATAGTACCTATCAAAATTCCAAAGCTTCAACACTTTGACGTTAAGTTTAACTACCAAATCAATCCAACGATCTATATGAGAAGCCATAATTTGATGATGATTTTCACATGTAAGGCTGAATTGTTCAAGACGTAAGTTATGTTCAACATGGGGTCGTACAGATTGATCAATCAACTTGACAAACTCTTCGGGGGACGTATAACGATCGTTGTTGCAGTCTAGTTCTTGATTTAGTACCAGATTAGGTGAGCGTTTGGACATAAGAATTGTAAAATTTCAAAAAAAAGTGAAATTTTTTTTTAACTGAAAATGATATTTAAAAATTAGAGTTGTGTTAGGAGATAAATATAATTTTGGGTTGTTTTTGAAGTTTTGTGAGTGATCTGAGTGAAAATTTTGAAAAACAGCTTTTGTCAGTTTTTCAAATTTTCGGAAAATTACAAAATTTATCTTCAAGTGAAAATTAAAAATTTATGGCCAAACACTGATTTCGAAAAAAAGTGAAAAAATTCTTATGTCCAAACGGGCTCTAGGTCGTGAAGTGCAAAAATTGTACCATCTCTTAGACAAGACACAAGTTCTAACCGCGTCTTTTGGGGTCATTTCGTTATGACACAACAACTCTCATATTCTATCCTCGCCACTAATGCTTTTTGCCTCCATAATATACACAAAATTAATAATGCTACTTACCCTTTCTGTTATACCTTTATTAGAGACTTAGAGTACAATATTTAACATTCCTAGTGGAAATTGGTCACAACTTTAATTTCCCTTTTCTTCTCAAATATTTTGTGTCCGTACTTGAAGATTTGGGAGAGTGAATAATGTTTCTACTTGTGGTTGACATGACCTTAATCAATGAGCATTATTTTTGGGACCATCAAAGGTTGGTCTATTTTAAACACTCGACTATACAATGAGTAGGCAAAAATAATGTAATATGCATTGAGTGGCTATGTTTGTTTTTGGGTTAAGTTTCACCAAACTTCTAGTAATTATTACAAGTATTTTTCAACTGGAAATTTGAGTAATAGACATTTCTCATTTTTTGCATAGAACAGCTTTTCAGTGTTAACATAATAACATGTACTAACTCTTTATAACAATTTTAATCACCTTATAAGTGACGGTAAAAATTTTCTTTTTAGTACATAGAACTAAGCTCTTCCTCCTTAGGGTCTAAAATAATTGTGCCAGCCACTGTGGCACTAAATGAGGAGTGATTCTAGATCTGGAATTGTATTTTATTGTATGCTCTTACAATATATTTAACTGTGTTCTTCCAAATGCAATAGTTGTAATAATTTATGTCAACAAACTAATGCAAAGGGCTATGTCCATTAATACTTCCGAATCCCAGTTTTTTCATTATGTGAAAGAAAAAACAATTACACTGCGAAAAATAATGGCCATAATGTTCGTATAACTTATTAACTTGGATTGATGTATATATCCTTTTCAATAATTTTCTCAACTTATTACCTTCAGTCATTTAGTCTAAGAAAATAATAATAATAATAAAAGGATATGTCGATCAATGTGGGGAAACTGTAATTTTTTATCACTTGGAAGAATGTTTGGGTTTAAAATAGGCCTGGTAGTTCGAACTTCAAAACCTGTAATTTTCAACTTTGATCTCGTAGATGTGTATTTGATTCTTAAATGGCTAAACAATAAAAACTTTATAATACCTGGTTATCCTTTAAATAATGGTCCTCCAAATAGCTATTTGTGCACTTGCCCCGAGTAACCCTCATCACACTTTCTTTAAATACAAATCGGCCGCACAAAGGACATACGTATCTGCTTAAGATGATGGAGGCAAAAAGTGTTAGCGGCGAGCATAGAATATCACAGTTGCCTGTGCAAATCATTTATTAGATTTTATACCAGACTGAAATTATCCCAAAAGAGGCGGCTCAAACTTGTGTCTTATCCAAGAGATGGTACAATTTTTGGATTTCAGGGCCTAATCTGGTACTCAATCAAGAACGAAAGTCTTGGGAAAATTTTGTCAAGTATGTTGATCTGTCCCTACGACCCCATGTTGAAAAACATTTATGTCTTGAGCAATTCAGCATTACATGTGAATATCATCATAAAAAATTGGCTTCTCATATAGACCGTTGGACTGATTTGGTGGTTAAACTTAACGTCAAAGTGCTAGAGCTTCACTGTTGGAATATTGCTGCGTACTACTATAGTTTACCTGATTCTATTTATGCAGCTAGAGAACTGAAAACATTGACACTAGAGAGGTGTAAGTTTGAATTTGTTATTAGCACAACTAAAATCATAACATTCTGTAATCTAAAAATCCTTGATTTGCGGAGTGCCCATATATTAGAAGACCAATTGCAAAGACTTCTCGCCATTTGCCCATTCATCATGACTCTACAACTACTTAATTGCGAGAGTATAAACAAATAACATGTTTTTGGCCTATTACATCTGGAGAATTTGGTTGTTGTATTGGGAAAACTCAAAAGCTTGATAGTCCAGGCTCCAAATCTTCGATACTTCGGATATAGTGGGATGGAGCAGTTGAGCGAAGGAAGTGTGGACAATCTTGTTCCTTGCAAAATTGCAATTGTGGATGCTTACAATACTTTAGAAACACTCAAACTCTGGGGTGCCATCACAGATAACAGTTTCAAGACATTTTCTAAGCACTCAAACATTTCAGAATTGGCTCTAAATAATTGCTATGACCTGAAAAACATAGAGCTTGTGAGCAAAAAACTCGAGAAGTTGACCTTATCGAAGTTGAGGAATGTAGAACAAGTTAAGATTCAAGCTCCAAATTTGACGGAATTTGTTTTTGAGGGTGACAAAATGCCCTTCATCGTTCCTCACTTTGTTCAAAAGTTCGACTATTCCAAAGGTCTTATATTAGCAATATTTTCCCAGAAGGTAAAAAGTTTCACTTTTTTTTTTGCTCATGTGTGGGTGGTAAAATAAAAATTATTTAACGCATTACTTCTTGAATTTGGTTTAAGCTCTATGACAGGGACAATAATATTGCAGAGTAAAGCCATCCTTATATATGAAGATCCAAAAGAAATTGACATTCCCCCAAGTGAAGATGAAGTCAAGATACTCATTAGACCTATATTGCATCTTGAATCATTCATAGATGATTTAATGGACATGTATCCCAGTACTATGTCAATACTTCCAAGTACAAATAGTAAACTACTCCAGGTAATTTCTTGCTTTACTTGAAAATCCTTTCAACAGTAGTACTTGTAGATATCCAGATATAAGTGTTTAACTTTGAATGTAATACAATCCGATCATACAAAAAATACATTATACATGCAGGTAAAATTGGAATTAGTGACCTAAAACATAAGGTAGGTAACTTGTTACAACATGTTGAAATACGTTAAATCTAAGACATAAACATGCAATAGGCATTTGCTTAATGTTGATTGATTGTCCTATAATCATTAGCCTATTCTCTATATCTTATGGTTGTGTTTCAAATGCACAGGTGCTGCCTACATTAATAGGATGCCCAGATGATGCCAAAACCAAGCGTTCCTACTGGCAGCGTCGATTGAAAGAAGTCAGTACGTACACAATTGAGAAGGAAATGGACGTTGTTTGGTATAGTTGGCTAAAGGCCACGTCTCTGTTTGATCAAGTGACTACTTTCATGTTCAAATGGTAATAAAAAGCTTGGTATGATTGTCTGAAGAGCCACAGATACATCCAACATTTAGTCATAGTATGTTCTGAATAAGTATGGTCTATTATATATACACCTAAAGTAAGTGAGCATTTAGTCTTACTGTCACAGGCCTTGGCCATTGTCAAATTTGAGAACAATGTTTACCTCCTCTATTTGGCTTCCCAATGTCATTAATCAGTTCCTGAGCCAGCAAAATATTTCCAGTGCTTGCCCTATTCTTCACAAAGCCGCTCTAAACCAGTTAGTCACAATACCCTCTATTTTTGGTTTTTTAATATACGTCTCTTTTCTACTCCAAAAACGATGCCGTTTAATTTTTTTAAAATATTCCCCAAATAAGAAAAATTTCCCCCTATTCCCCAAATCAGAAAACGATCGGTTCTAATCCCAAGACCTTCGATACCTCCCTCCCTCCCTCTCTCTCTCTCTCTCTCTCTCTCTCTCTCTCTCTCGTTCAATTTCAAAAAGAATCGCTTCCATAGTCATCTCCTCCGTTAGCCCCTGCCCAGAAGGTGGTCTCTCTCAAAGACAAAGGGCTTCATCTTGGTATCTAACTAAAAGTCCATGTGATCAATAAGAACCAATTCTAGTTTTCTAATTTTCAGTATTTATTCCTCTTTTGCATAAATATTTAATCCCAATAAATTTTCTTCACCTCTATGTGCTTTCTTCTCTTTGTTGTAGTTCAATTTCAAAGAACATTGCTTCATAGTCATATCCTCCATTAGCCACAAGCCACTGCCGCTTCTCGTTAGGTCGCCTCTCTTCGTCTCTCGCCGTCAGCCCCAGAGGCGGACCCACATGGGGTTAAGAGGGTTCATATGAACCCGATTCGTCGAAAAATAACAATGTGTATATAGGTATATTTTTCTGCCTTCGAAAAAGTAATGGTATAAACATTATTTTGAACCCACTTCAAACAAGTGAATGGCCTAGCCTGCTGGTAAATAGGCTTCAAATTCTTCCAATGGTCTTGAGTTCCAAACCAGTTAGTCACAATGCCCTCTATTTTTGGTTTTTTTAATATACGTCTCTTTTCTACTCCAAAAACGACACCAGTTCTAATCCCAAGCCCTTCGATGTCTCTCTCTCTCTCTCTCTCTCTCTCTCTCTCTCTCTCTCTCTCTCGTTCAATTTAAAAAAGAATCGCTTCCATAGTCATCTCCTCCGTTAGCCCCTGCCCAGAAAGTCGTCTCTCTCAAAGACAAAGGGCTTCATCTTGGTATCTAACTAAAAGTTCAGGTGATCAATAAGAACCAATTCTAGTTTTTCAATTTTCAGTATTTATTCCTCTTTGGCATAAATATTTAATCCCAATAAATTTTCTTCACCTCTATGTACTTTCTTCTCTTTGTTGTAGTTCAATTTCAAAGAACATTGCTTCATAGTCGTCTCCTCCTTTAGCCATAAGCCACTACCGCTTCTCGTTGGGTCGCCTCTCTCCGTCTCTCGCCGTCAGCCCGTCAATTGTCACTATCAAGTTTCTCTTTGATTTTTAATCTTTTTTTTTCTTTCAGTTACAAAGCCTAAGAAGGGCAGGTTTTTCAATTTTCTAAATGTATGTTCTTTTTTATCTCTGTGCTTGTGCATCTCCAGTTGGTTTAACTACAACAGTGATGTGTGCCGCTCACTCTATTGGTTAATCTTATGGCTAAATCAGTTGTAGTCATAGCCCCAAATAAGTTTTCTGTATATTTGAGAGAAATTGATGCTATGGAATGGACATAGTTGGTCTTGCATTATTGTTAGTTAAATTTGATGCAATGAAACTGAAAGTAGTATGGAATTAATGAATAGCCGAGAAAATTTTGATGTTATGGTTGTTGGCTTGCTTATGGACATCTCTCCAACTATCTAGGAAGATCACCTTTGCTGTTATTCATGAATGAAACTTTCATTATAATAGTTCTGTAATCTGATGAGTGATCTTTACTTGGGTTGTCTTCGGCCACATTAAAAAGTTATAAACCATAAAGTAAGTCAAATCAAAATCTCAGAATAGGACTGAAGTTCCAAAATCTTAGCGTATTCTTTTACTTTTAATTCTTGTTTGCCATGCTAGTTTAAATTTAAGGTTAAACATATACAAAATTATTCTTCTAATTCTAATTTGGTAATCTAGTTTGTGTTACAATGAAGAGATTTTACCCTCCAGTATCTTCCAAGTTGCTACAACCAAGTTCATCCTCTCCAATTGCTACTCCCGTGGAACAAAATTTGAACCAATTAGAAGAGCAACCTCAATCCTCTAAAAGACAAAGACAAGGAAAATATCTTGATTCTTTACCGAATGATCCAAAGGAGAGAATACCCATTAGAGATTATCATCCAAATGAGCATGATGAGATTAGAAGAGAATATCTCTGAAGAGGTCCTTACCAACCCCGATATCATAAGTTTCGTCAAAGAGATTTTTCGGACTTAAAGCGTCATTTCAATCCTAAATGGTTTGGTGAATATCGTAATTGGTTGGAGTACGGTGTGATAGAAGATGCAGCTTATTGTTTGTGTTGTTACTTGTTTCAAGATGAAGACATTCATCAAGGTGGAGGCGATGTATTTTCAAGTTTAGGATTTAAGAGTTGGCAAAAAAAGAAGAGATTCGATATGCATGTTGGTAAGTCGAGCAGTGTTCATAATCATGCAAAAAGGAAATGTGAAGATCTATTAAAACAAAAGCAGTCAATTCAAACTTCATTTGATAGGTGATCCAGTCAAACCAAGCTCGAATACAAAATTCGCTTAAAGGCTTCAATTGAGGTTGTGAGACTCCTGTTGAATCAAGGATTGGTATTTCGTGGACATCGTGAAGATGAATCATCATTAAACAAAGGTTACTTTCTTGAGATTCTTTCATGGTATGTAGAGAGGTGTGATAAAATCCGTGATCTTGTGTTGAAAAAGGCTACAAAGAATGATGAGTTGACCTCTCATAAAATTCAAAAAGACATTATCATTGCAGGTAAAATTGAAACAGTTAAAGCAATTATGGACGATCTAAATGGAGACTTTTTTGCATTGCTAGTTGATGAATCATGTGATGTATCACGCAAAGAGCAATTAGCTATTGTCTTGCGATACTTTAATATATGTGGATCTGTGGTAGAGTATTTTATTGGGATCGTTCATGTTCGTAATACTAGTACTTTATGTTTAAAGGGAGCAATTGTTGATTACCTTGCTCAACATTCTTTGAGTTTATCTTATGTGCGTGGACAGTGCTATGATGGAGAAAGCAACATGCAAGAGGATTTACGTGGCCTCAAAACTTTGATTCAACAAAAAAGTAAATTCGCTTATTCTATTTATTATTTTGCACATCAACTTCAATTGACTCTTGTTGCGGTATCCAAAAAGTGTCTTGAAGTGGGAGAACTTGTATTGTCGATTTCTAATTTATTGAATATAGTGGTATGTTCTTTTAAACGTATGGATTATCTTCGAGAATCTCAAGCAGAAAAAGTTCAAGAGGCATTAGACATGGGTGAACTTGAAACTGGTAGGGGTTTGAATCAAGAACTTGGTCTTGCCAGAGCTGCTGATACTCGTTCGGATTCGCACTACAAATCTTTTAAGAACTTTATTTCTATGTTTGGCTCAATTATTGATGTTCTTGATACTATCGTTGTTGATGCCCGGACTTTAGAAGAAAGAGCTAAGGCAAAGGAATATCTTAGCACTTGTCAAACATTTGAGGTTGCTTTCATGTTGCACCTAATGAGAGATGTTTTGTGGATCACAAATAAGCTTAATACATCCTTACAAAAAAAAAGGAGCAACATATTGCAAATGCTATTCTACTTGTTGAAGTGGCAAAGAAACGGTTGCAAAAGCTAAGAGAAGAAGAATGGGATTCACCTATTGATAAGGTGTCTGCATTTTGTGTCAAGTATAATATTTCGATACCAAACTTTGATGACTTCTATGTTAACTCTGGAAGATCTCGACATAAAGTTGTTGATTATACTATTTTACATCACTATCGTATTGATTCATTTTTCAGTTTTGACATAAACAAGATATTGATGATGGTTGAATTGTATCCTGACGATTTTGATGAGAATATAATGGTTACACTCAAGAATCAACTTGAAACTTATATTGTTGATGTTCGTGATGTTGATGAAAGGTTCTCAAATCTACAAGGACTTGTTGATCTTTCTGAAACACTAGTTAAGACAAAGAAGCATTTGAATTATCCATTTGTGTTTCGCCTTGTAAAATTTGCTTTGCTTCTACCAGTTGCCACTACTACAGTTGAAAGAACTTTTTCGGCGATGAATTTGATCAAGAGTGAATAGCGAAACCGAATGAATGACGAATTCATGAGCGGTTGTTTGGTACCTTATGTAGAGAGAAAAATATTTAACACCATTTCTGATGAGACTATTATGAATACGTTTCAGGAAATGAAAACTCGTAGAGGACAATTGTAATGATATATTTTATTAATATATAGTTTTTGTTGACCTCTTTGTATATTTGCTTCTTTGCATTTTGAACCCGCTTGATAAAAACTATGGGTCCGCCACTGATTACACCATATCGAAATATGTTAAATCTAAGACAAAAACATGCAATAGCCATTTACTTTATGTTGATTGCTTGCCCTATAATCCTTAACCTATTCTCTACCATATCTTATATATGGTTTTGCTTTGAAATACAGGCGTTTGCATAGAGTAATAGGATGCTCAGATAATACCAAAGACAAGTATTTCTACTGGAAGCGTGAACTAAAAGAAGTCAGTATAGACATAACCAAGAAGGCAAGTTGGTATAATTGGCTAAAACCAACGCCTCTGTTTGATCAAGTGACTACGTTCATATTCGAATGGGAATAACAAACTTAGTCTGATTGTCTGAAGAGCCAGGGGTGAATCCAGCATTTAGTCTTAGTGAGTTCAGAATTGATATGTTCTATTGTATATTTCGATATGAAAGCAGTAAATTCAATTGAACTTATTAAACTCAGTCTAGATTTGCCTATGTGGTTCTGGCTATAAGACCTCTCCCTCTGTTATCATTATTTCCTTTCATGTTCCCTCTTCTTCTTCAGTTTCTTTCATCCATTAATTAACGTGGAGTAAAATAATTGAAATTCACAACTCAAGATGAAAAGGTAGTCATTTGGTAATTCTTGGTTGAAATTCACGTCCCTAAGTGACCACTAATTATTAATTGCGAGGGTATAAACAATGTACATGTTTTTGGCCTAGTACATGTGGAGAATTTGGTTGTTTTGTGCAAACTCAAAAGCTTGATAGTCGAGGCTCCAAATCATCGATACTTTGCATATCAAGGGACGGGCAGTTGAGCGAGGGAAGTGAGGACAGCCTTTTTCCTTGCAAAATCTCAATTTTGGATGCTTACAATACTTTAGAAACACTCAAACTCTAGGGTACCACCATTACAGAGCAACAGTTTCAAGACATATTCTCTAAGCACTCAAAACATTTCAGAATTGGCTCTAAATAATTACTATGACCTGAAAAACATAGAGCTTGTGAGCAAAAACCTCAAGAAGTTGACCTTATCGAAGTTGAGGAATGTAGAACAAGTCAAGATCGAAACTCCAAATTTGACGGAATTTGATTTTGAGGGCGACAAAATGCCCTTCAACCTTCCTCACTTTGTTCAAAAGTTCAACTATTCTAAAGGTCTAATATTAGTAATATTTTGTGACGAGGTAAGAATTTTCAATCCTTTTTCAGCTGTTTGTATTACTTGATTAATTGATGCATTACTTCTTGAATTTGGTTTAAGCTCTATGACATTGACAATATTATAGAGTAACGCCATCCTTATACATGAAGATCCAAGAGAAATTGGCACTCCCCCATGTGATAAAGTCAAGATACTCATTAGACCTGTGAAGCATTTTGAATCATTCATAGAGGATTTAATGGACATGTATCCCAAGACCATGTCAATACTTCCAAGTACAAATAGCAAAATACTCCAGGTAATTTCTTGCTTTACATGGAATCCTTTCAAAAGTAGCTATCTCTCGTACAATCGTACTTGTAGATATTCATATATAAAAGTTTAAATTTTCTATACTGATAGCGTAAAATATTTTTACACAATCATATCATATAATTTTTTTTTTTTTTTTGAAAAAG
>AWOL01S0034275.1:2390-17358 GCA_000715115.1 Nicotiana otophora | reverse complement strand
GCCATTGTCATGCGTGTATTTCGTGCCATGCCCATACAATGCCCTCGCGACACGCTTCCATCCCGAATAGTGCAGTGTCGCCCCACAACGGAACCTTTAGGCCAACAGACCCTTGCTTGCATGGTTGAACACAAGCCATGCTCACAAGTCGACACATGATGCCCCTATGACAGGTGCATCAAGTATCCAATTGGCACGGAGGTCTCGTTCCAACATTCGACAACCCGTGGGGCTGGCCGTCCCACATATCGAGCCTCTAGTACCACTTTGATGCCCAACGCTAGCCCAAAGGTGTTGCATCGCCCATAGAGTTCCCAAACTCATATGGATACCTTTGACACTCCTTTGAGTCATCTAGGCAGGCGCTTGAGGTTGCCCCCAAGGTAGCTCGTTCGATACGGCTTGGTGGCAGCGCGTATGGGGGAGGCAGGTCAAAGATTTCATCACCTATACCCCCCTTATATATGCTTAAAATTAAAAAGCCTAAGTTGCCCGAGTAGACAGACCTACGTCAGACAATCAAAAGAGCCTTTTCTCACCAGTTCATTGCCGAAATCACAACTTCGAAGTGCGAGTTGTGACAGCTTAGCCTCGTAAAAGGAGACTGCCCGGGCACAATTGGCTTCGGCTGATGTCCAGCTTCGAGCTGTAAAGGAAAAGGCATTGGTATAGGCCAAAATGATCGAGGAGCTCTAGTATCAACTGAGTTCGGCCGTCTTCGATCAGGAAAATCTGGCCAAGGAGCTTGAGTCGGCCAAGTCGGAGGCCAAGGCAGTTAAAGTCGATGTCGATGAGATGTGGCCGTTTATAAGGACGATGCCGAAGCGGCTCAGGTTCGATCAAAGGATATCATCGAGCACACGAAGTGGTAATCTCGAAGGGATTCCCTCGAGGAATATCATGGTCGGGGGTTCGACTTATCGGCTGAGATTGAGAGTGCCAAAGAGCTCGAAGCCGAGGCCAAAAAATTGGCTTATCCCGAAGATGATGAAGAGTCTGAAGATTTGGGTGAGTCCGAGGGTGGCGGAGGCCCTGAAGGTGATGATCTGGCCCCCGATGAAGACGAGGCCACTTAGGCTCTTTTTAGATGTTTTTGTTATTTGCTTTTTGTATTACCTTTTTGTTGAGGCCATTCCGCCTTTGTAAAGATTTGCATCGGGGCTGTTTGGCCCTTGTAAAAAGAAATTTTGATATGTATTTAAGTATTTTTCCCTTCAACAACTTTTGAATTTTCCATTTGCTTTACTACTTATATTTGCAAAGATCGAACTGCCTTACCATGAAATAGTTAGGTTATGTTCGGAGGTACGAACAAACCTTGCCTTCAACATTGTTTCGTTTTAAGGCATCGTGGGGGTTCGATATTACCGAAAACGTTTTCCCAAAGTAGTTTAGATTATAGTTTGCCGAGGGTAGCCTTTAGAACCGGTTATGAAATTTTGTAGGCCTTAGTTTTTGTTACGGGTCTCGGACGTCTCCGTGCCATTTTAGTCTGGAAGTAGCCTTTTTAGTTCGGGTGTTGCCCAATGGGTTTGTCACCTCGAGTTATCCGGATTTGCCTTAGATAACAATCCCCGAACGGGGTTAGCCGTAGCTTTTTAATTCGGGCAACGCCAAATAGGCTTTGTGCCCTCAGGTTTCGATATCCCGGAATGGTCGTAGCCTTTTAATTCGGGCAAAGCCAAATAGGCTTTGTGCCCCCGGACTCTGATAATCCGAGCCATCCGAGTTTGTTTTCGGACGACAACCTCTAATTGGGAGTGATCGTTTGCACCCGGATAAAGGCGACCCTTGGGCTCGATACCTTTAGGGGATCGAATGTAAGAAATTCCTTAAGAGAGAAAAAAAAGAGAAATTCTTAAAGGATAATATATTTATCCGCAAGGTAGAAACTTTTATTCTTGTGCGTGATAGTTACATATGTGTACAAGTTTCATGCCAGGGCTCAAGTAGTCTATGCGGGCACGGTTCATGTGACCATTTAGCCCTTACAGTAAATCCTATCAATCAAGTTGTGACTGTTCAATCATAAAGTTTCCTTCTTTACTAAAGTCATTAACCGAGGATGATCCCCCAGTGTTCGGGGTCTATCGAAGAGAGGCCTCGAATATTGTTGTGTTCTTCGATACCGGGTTATAACCGGCCTTTAATTCTAGGTTAGCACGATTTACTTGTTGCCCTTGTTAAAACCCTTGCCGAAAAACCCATTTGGGACAAATCTGGTTCAAGGGAAAAGGAGCTCAACACGTGCTTTCAGGCTTAAAGGTTGTATCATTCTTTGATGATTCCCTGCAAGTGTTAGTTCGGAACAGATATATAAAAGGAAAAGAATGGGGCCGTACCTTAGCAATAGTATCGCTTTAAGTGAGTTATATTTCAGTTGTTCGGTAGTTGCTCACCGTTTATCGCTCTGAGTTTGTACGATCCTTTACCGGTTATCTCAATAATCTGATATGGGCCTTCCCAGTTCGGACCCAACTTCCCTTTGTTCGGGTTTCGGGTGTTTAGTGTAACCTTCCTTAGTACCAACTCCCCGACATTAAAGTGTTGAAGGTTGGCCCGTTGATTGTAATACCTTTCGATCTGCTGCTTTTGGGCGGCCAACCGGACAAGGGCTGCTTCGTGCCTTTTATCCAGTAGACTTAGGCTCGCATTCATAGCCTCGTCGTTTGATTCCTTGGTTGCATATCGGAACCTGAGACTTGGTTCTCCGACTTCGACCGATATTAGTGTTTTGGTGCCATAGACTAGTGAGAACGGGGTGGCCCGGTACTGGACTTCGAGGTCATTCGGTATGCCCATAAGACTTCGGGCAGGATTTCCTTCCATCTTCCTTTGGCGTCAGTTAATCTCTTTATGAGGTTTTGGAGTATGGTTTTGTTTGTCGATTCTGCTTGTCCGTTCCCAGTAGGGTGATAGCTAGTAAGGTGTTGATAAGATCCTTTTGATCTTATGATCCTCGATAAATTTACTTACCTTGCTGCTGATGAATTGTTTTCCGTTGTCGCATACGATCTCCGCCGGTATTCCGAATCCGCATATGATATGATCCCAAATGAAGTCGATGATTTTTTTCTACCTTACCTTTTCGTATGCCTGGGCTTCCACCTTGTCATTCCACACTTGTCGGGAGCCCATGGAAGGGCCCCAACAATATTCATTCCACACTTCATGAACGGCCATGGAGACAAAATTGAATGCAGCAGCTCCCCGGGATGATGAATCATCGGAGCGTGTCTTTGACATTCATCACATTTTCATACGAACGCCTTAACATCTTTTTCCATATCGATCCAGTAATAACTGGCTCTGATTATTTTTCGAACCAACGATTAGGCGCCCGAATGATTTCCACAGGTACCTTCGTGGATATCCCTCAAAACATACTCAGTATCTCTTGGCCCTAGACATATTGCCTGTGGGCCATCGAATGATCTTCTAAACAGGGTTCCGTCTTCATACATGCTAAACCGGATTGCCTTTATACGTAAGGCCCTCAATTATTTTGGATCCGGGAGGCAGTTTCTCGGTCCTAAGATATTCTACATATTTATTTCTCTAATCCCAAGTTAGGCTCGTCAAGTTGAGCTCGGCATGGCCTTCTTCCACCACCGATCTCATAAGTTGTACGAATGCCCCCGAATTGAACTCGTCGTCTTCGACCGATGACCCTAAGTTAGCGAGGGAATCGGCTTCACTGTTTTGATCCTGAGGTACATGTTGCAGATTCCATTCTTTGAACCGATATAATGTCACATGCAGCTTGTCCAAGTATCTTTTGCATTCATTCTTCTCTGACCTCGAATGTTCCATTAACTTGGTTTACCACAAGGAGGGAGACGCACTTGGCTTCGATCACTTCTACCCCTAAGCTTTTGGCTAGTTCAAGACCTGCAATCATGGATTCATATTCGGCCTTGTTGTTAGTCAATTTCACAGTCTTAATATGTCTAACTACATTGCATGTTGGTGGCTTCAATACGATATCAACTCCGGTCCCTTTTGCATTTGAGTTGTCGTCCTTAAAAAGGGTCCAGATTCCCGAGGAGGTCTATGAGTTAATTAACAACTCTCTTTTGACCTCGGGTATTTAGGCCGGCGTAAAATCGACCACAAAGTCTGCCAAGATTTGGGACTTAATGGCGGTCCGGGGTCGGTATTCCATATCGTATCCACTTATTTCCACGACCCATTTTGCCAACTGGCCCGAGAGCTCAAGCTTATGCATAACGTTCCTTAACGGGTAAGAAGTTATGACACATATGGGGTGACACTGGAAGTACGATTTTAGCTTCCTAGAGGTGCTTAGCAAAGCGAGCGCCAGTTTTTCTAGGTGAGGGTTCCTAGTTTCGGCCTCACCTAGGGTCCTGCTAACATAGTAAATTGGAAATTGTGTACCTTGCTCTTCCCAGACCAGGATTCCACTTACCGCTATCTCCAAAACTGCCAAGTACAAGTATAGTTATTCGTCTTCCTTCGGTGTGTGAAGCAGTGGTGGGCTCGATAAGCACCGTTTGAGTTCCTCCAAAGCTCGTTGACATTTCGGGGTCCATGAGAAGTTATTCTTCTTCTTCAATAGTGCGAAGAATCGGTGGCTCTTATCGGACGACCTCGAAATGAATCGTCCCAATGCGGCTATGCATCTGGTTAGTCTTTGCACGACCTTCACATTGTCCACGACTGTGATATCTTCTATGGATTTGATTTTGTCGGGGTTGATCTCGATTCCCCGGTTGGATACTATGAATCCGAGGAATTTACCCGACCCAACTACAAACACACATTTTTTCGGGTTTAACTTCATATTGTATTGTTTCAATATACTGAAGGTTTCCTGCAAATGTCTTAAATGGTCCTCCACTCGCAGAGACTTAACCAACATGCCGTCAATGTAAACTTCCTTTGATTTTCCTATTTGTTCCTCAAACATCCGGTTTACTAGGCGTTGATAAGTAGCACCAGCATTTTTTAATCTGAATGGCATCACGTTATAGCAGTACGTGCCATACTTTGTGATGAAAAAGGTTTTTTCCTGATCATCTGGGTCCATCCGTATTTCGTTGTACCCAGAATAGGCATCGAGAAAACTGAGGATCTCATGGCCGGCCGTGGCATTGATCATGCGATCGATTTAGGGCAAAGGAAAAGAGTCCTTGGAATACGTCTTGTTCAAATCCTTATAGTCTACACATATTCTTAATTTGTTCCCCTTTTTAGGGACTACCACTATGTTTGCTAACCAATCAGGGTATTTAACATCCCGAATGGACCCTATTTTAAGGAGTTTAGATACCTTGTCCTTGATGAAAGCATGTTTGACCTCGGACTGGGGCCTCCTCTTCTGTTTGACCGGATGGAATTTCGGGTCCAGGCTTAGCTTGTGAGTGGTTATCTCCGGTGGGATCCCTGTCATATCAAGATGGGACTAAGCGAAATAATATTTATTAGTTATAAGAAATTGAATGAGTTTTTTCCTGAGCTCGGAGCTTAACCCCGTGCCTAGGTCTACCTTTCGATCAGGCAAATGTTCTCTCAATATGACTTGTTCCAGCTCCTCGACCGTCGATTTGGTGGCGTCGGAATCATCGGGGGCTATAAACGATCTGGGAGCCACGTAATCATTATCCTCACCTTCCCCTCATTTGACCGAATCTGTCGAGGCTAGTGTCAATGATTGCTATTTGGCCCTGTTTTTTACCATATGGTTCAGATCCTTCGATGTTGAGATTGTAGATGCCGGTATCACCTCCTCAATCGCTAATATTTCCTTGGCAGTTGGTCATTCACCATAGATTTTTTTAACCCCGCTATGTGTTAGGAATTTTAGTGCTTGGTGCAGTGTCGAGGGCACTACCCTCATGTTGTAGATCCATGGCCTTCCGAATAAAGAGTTGTACCTTAGTTTCCTGGATGGTCCCGACAATATTTACTGGTAACGTTATCTCGTCCTTAGGGGTTTCACATGCCACGTTGAACCCGTTTAGAACATGGACTGCAGGCATGATTTGGTCTTATTGACCGAGTTTCTCCATGACCCTCGATCGGATGATATTGACGGAGCTACCTGGTTCAATTAATACACGTTTAACTCGGAATGTATTATGAGTACAGATATTACCAGTGCATCATTGTGCGGCTATACGATTCCTTCTACGACCTCGTCATTGAAAGACAAGATTCCTTCCGGTATGTAATCTCGAGTCCGTTTATCCCTTGTGATGGATACTTTGGTGCGTTTCAACATCGGACCCTGAGGGACATGGACCCCACCAATGATCATGTTAATGACGTGTTGAGGTTCTTCTTGTTTGGTCTATTTGTTAGAATCCCTATTCTTGAAATGATTCTTGGCCCGGTCACTCAACAATTCTCGAAGATGCCCGCTGTTGAATAGTCGGGCTACTTCCTCTCTCAACTATCGGTAATCCTCCATTATGTGGTCATGAGTGCCGTAATATATACATATCTGGTTAGGATCCCTTTCGGTTGGATCGGATTGTAGAGGTCGAGGCCATTTGGTATCTTTGATACGTCCGATAGCTGATACAATGGCGGAAACATCGATATTAAAGTTGTATTCCGATAACCTCGGTGCTTCTTTAGGCCCGATGGGCCTATCGAAGCCATTTTTGCTCATGAGTCCCCGGTTTCTATGACCTCTGTTACTTCTCATTTCGTTTCTTTTATATTTCCTCCCAGACCCGCTGCTTCTTTGGTATCCATTATACGGTTGGTACCGATCCTTCTTTTGTCTCGGTTCACGATCGATGTTTCTCTTAACTCTATCGATGTTTCTGATGGGATAAACAGACCTTGAAGGAGTCCCGAGTTGAACATCTTCCACTCAGATCTTCGATTGATATCGGTTATGCACGTCGTCCCAAGTAACGACCGGATATTCTACCAGGTATTGTTTCAACTGATGTGAAGTCACCGAACTTCGAATATTGAGCTCTTGAGTGAAAGCCCGAACGACCCAATCATCAGCGACAGGTGGCAAGTCCATTCGTTCCATTTGAAATCGGAACACGATCTCTCTGAGCATCTTGTTGTCCTTCTGTTTTACTTTGAAAAGGTCTGATTGCCTGGTTTCAACCTTGATGGCCCCGGCGTGTGCTTTCACGAAAGAATCCGCAAGCATAGTAAATGAATCAATAAAATTAGGAGGTAAGTTGTGATACTATATCATAGTCCCCTTTGATAGGGTCTCTCCGAACTTCTTCAATAGGACATACTCGATCTCATCGTCCTCCAAGTCATTCCCTTTGATGGCACATGTATAAGAGGTTACATGCTCATTTGGGTCGGTTGTTCCGTTATACTTAGGTATCTCAGCATACAGAATTTCTTAGGGATCGGCTTCGGAGCTACGCTCTGAGGAAAAGGTTTTTGCACGAACTTCTTGGAATCCAGGCCTTTCAATATCGGTGGTGCTCCTGGGATCTGGTCTACCCTAGAATTTTAGGTTTTCATTTTTTTGTCATTAGCTTTGATTTTTCTTCTCCCCTAATTATATCCGTTTTGTCAATTCTTCGAGCATCTTCATGATCTCGGAGTTAGCCCCCGATTTATGTTCATTTGACCTTTCTACGACCGGTTCATCCCTGCGGGTGACTTTCCGAGGTGGATCAGGTTTAACTCTGCTCGGTGCATGGTCTTGGTTCTGTAACTGAGCTATCACCGCCTGTTGAGCCTGCAACATTTCGAAGATCACCCGTAAACTGATAATGTCCCCTCCAATATTTTGTGTATTTTGAGTTGCCAATCGGGCTCCACCACGGACGCTATTCTCAGGGTCAGTTGGTAAGTTTGTGTCGATAGCCACATGTGAATTAGTGTCAATTGGGTCTACGACTGGAATTTCGATAGGATCAGCGGGCGGTACCTTGTTACCGGGTGCTACATTGTTATTTTCACTGTGGTAACCAGACTTGTTGTCGACAGGTAGGGGTGCTGATTGAGAGTTCGATATTTTGTGTTTTAACCTGAAATATAGACACTTCAAAGAGCAAGCGTAAAATAGTGTGTGTTACAGAGATTTGTATCAAATAACCACTATTATCCTTATCCCCACGGTGGGCGCCAAACTTTTTACCCTCAAAATCGAATAACAATTAAATTTATACGTGATTGTAAGGATACATGATCTAGTTTGATACAAAATGATAAATCTGATTGAAATTGAAATAAACAATGGGAAAGTAAATGCAAACCACACAAGTTGAATAGTCTTCACCTTAGAAGGTTAGCCGCCCTCGAGCTAAAAGTGCTTTGACGATATCAGAACAGAATGACAAGAGAATAATAAGAACTGAAAATAATAATATATTACTTTGGGATGCGAGTTACAGTGTGTTTCACAAGTAATCAGACCCCATTTATATAGTAGGGGAATCCTACTTTAGATACAATTCTATAAAAGGTAAAAATCTCCTGGTTTGCTGATTTGTCGGTTCTTTATTGATTTGTGCCGAGATTCCCGCCATGAAATCCGACCGGTTACGGATATTTCGGCCTTCCGTTATTTCGGTCTTCTGTTAGTTATACCAACAATGTTTTCTCGAGTTTATTCGGGGTCAGGGTCGATTCTGGGATCATGGACTCAATGTTCTTGAGGATGGACATTCTGACCTCGTGTTCTGGTTCGATGAGACTCAGGGTCGATCTTCAACCCTTCGTGTTTCGAGCCCGATTTGTCATGCAATAGTCGAGCCCGATTTCGATCGTACACAAAAAATAAGGAATCTGGCTAAATATACCATTCCAGTACCAAATAAGATAGCAATTGACAAAGGATACGATGGAAACAGACCTTTTATATATGAAAAACTTCTTGAATACAAAAGTGGAAATTCAACAAGAACAACTCGATCAAGAGAACAGAGAACTCGCCGACAACCTCACAAATTCGACTAAAGAACAACAAACAAACAATCAACGAGATCACGAACAGACCTCAAATGCCCGGAAGACTTCGAACCTCAAGTGACTCGAACGGTGACCTCAAGCGATGAGCTCGAATTCGCGGGCAACCTCTGTTTTGGTGTCAAAAGAGAGGCTTTTCCTGGTCAAGCTGGCAGCGTTTTGGAGCAGAGGAGGATCCACGTGGAGGGGCATGGGGCACGTGAACCCATGCTCCCCTCCTAGACTACGTAGCATAGTGGTATTTTTCGAATAAACTACTTAATGTTTCATGTGGGTACCCATGGTCAAAAGAGCATTTGGTGTAGTGATAGATTTGTGCACAATTAGCCTCTAGGTCTAGTGTTCGAATCCAAGTTCCTTCAAATCTCATGCACTTTCTTTCTTTTCTATTTCTTTTTTTTTTCTATGCATTCTTCTATTTTTGGGTTCACCCTTTGATATATCCTAAAATTAAATTTTCATTTTTATTGGATTCTTTTCTATGTTTTCTTCATTCTCTTTTTTGGTTCAATCATTGAGTTTCAAAAACTCTAAAAAATAAAATTTAAATTAATTTGAATCTTTTCAATTTCAAGTTCCGTCTTTTTTCATTTACCATTCTCTTTTTAATTAGTTATTTAATTTTAATATATCGAGCTTAGTATTTGTAACTATAAATAACGATGTTATCATTGATAGTTCTCCAAGGCAAGAAAACTATTTATTGATATTTGTGTATGAAATGATAAGTTTTTGTAATAACAATATTGATTGTTCTTTACTTGTCAAGTTGTTGTCAGTTCATGGTGAAATTGTAGAGGACCAAATCAAACGGTGGTCGGGTAGTGGTGCACCCGTCATCCTGAAATTCCGGATCCGCCTCTGTTTTGGAGCTGCTATTTTGGGTCTTTTGGGGGTTGAAAATGTTTTGTTCTTTTGCTGGTTTTCTGGCTCGGTTTTGCTATGATTTTGGAGTCATTTTTGAAACTGTTTTGGTCCATTTTCTGCTGCATTTATGGGGCTGGTTTTGGGTTGAAATTTGAGGATGAAAAAAGTACTTTACATGGTTGTTTTTGCTGGGTTTGGAGTATCGATTTTGGGTGGAAAAAGAGCTGGTTATTGCTGCATTTTTTGTTCTATTTTGCCATGTTTTTGGGATGATTTGCAGGTTTTCGGTTGAGTTTTCAGCTAGTTTTTGAGAAGTTTTTCAGCTCACTTCCATGGCTGGAAATAGAGTTTTTCAGGCAATTTTGGGCTGGTATTCTACAGCTGATTTATGGGTATTTGAGGGTGGTTAAATGGAGGTTGAAGAAGGTAAGATGAGTTGAAGAAGAAGAGTAGTACAACTGCTGCTCCATTTTGTTTTTCTTCTTATTTCAGATCCTCCTTTGTTATGTGTAATGTAGCTATTATATATTATGAGAATTGGGGGGAAAAGAACACTTTTGCTGAGGGAATATTTCAGGTGCACTCATGCCAAAATGCATGTGACATTGGGGAGGTCTTTGCTAAAGGTGAATTGGCTAGAGGAGATATGAGGGAATCTTCCATGTGGCTATTTATTACCGGCTCTTGCTTTAATTTTATTTTTTTTTCTTTTAAGAGTGTAAAAATAAAAATACTAACTAAATATTTTAAAATCAAGAACATATAAATAAAATCATTGAAGAAGAATTATAAAACCACTAGCTAATTTAATACTACAAAGTTTTAAAAAAAATCGTTTTTGTATATTTTCTTTTTATAAACGAAAACAAAATATGTACTTCTAAAATAACTTTTTTTGTGATTTTAATTTTCTTAAATAAAACCTATAAAGGTGAAATAAAGACTAAAATATATGGATTAAACTTTAAAATATTTATATACTAAACAAAATGGTAAAAAATTCAAATATGGTCAAATATTAGGTGCTCACAACATGTTTCTCTTTGCTTGGAAATATAAAGAGTTTTCAGGCAAAGGCAATATGAGCCATATGACTAATGTTTTACCAAATCATTATTCAAAAGGAAAGAAATAAAAGAAAAGAGTGCAACCGAGTCCTAGTTGGGAATCAGGTCGCGTGTAGTTCAAGGAGAATGATGGAATGATGAGTTCGAGAATAGAGTGAAGTTTCGTCGAGGCTCCGGTCCGTGGTCCTGTTATTACATCAAAATCAAAATAAAAAGAAACTAAACAAGCATATCAGCTATGAGTTACAAGATTCCTATCTATAAGTCTTCTGAAACTTGATCTTGAGTCTTGAATGGAGAATCATGCAGACTTTTGATTTGAACCTTGATACTTGCTAGCTGCAGGTGCTAGTTCATTCTTCTACGACTTCTTTTGATAAAAACGGGAAATGCAATGCTCGTGACTTCAGTCATGTCTTGAGCAGTTCACATCTTTTCATTCACTTCTTCATTTTTTATTCACGTCCTTTTCTTTTCTTTTCTTTTCTTTTCTTTATGTATTGATACTTATTCTTTTGGTCATCTTGAACCTTGTGCCTCGAGGTAAAATCTGCTCAGACATCAAAACAAACAAACGAACGAAATTTTTCTGCCCCCGTTTTCACTAGGAAAATTTCACGAGTCATTGTAACAAAATTCTAAACTATTTTTTTATTGAAAGTAAT
This sequence comes from Nicotiana otophora, assembly GCA_000715115.1. Taxonomy (NCBI): domain Eukaryota; kingdom Viridiplantae; phylum Streptophyta; class Magnoliopsida; order Solanales; family Solanaceae; genus Nicotiana; species Nicotiana otophora. The sequence goes on along the minus strand of AWOL01S0034275.1, from coordinate 5,834 downwards.
AAAAGGTCGGAAATGGTGTACCCTGAAAAGATCATGATGATTTTGCTCTTTTGGGATGGTGTACCCTATACTGGAAAAAAGATATCAGGGAGTGATATACCCTGCATTTAAGATCAAATCAACTAGGGAGTGGAGACCTTATATTGAAAATGAGACTAGGGAGTGAGGACCCTATGTCTAAAATAACATCAACTAGGGAGTGAAGACCCTATATTGAAAAGAAGACTAGGGAGTGGAGACCCTATGTCTAAAATAATATCAACTAGGGAGTTGAGACCCTATGTTAGAAAAGAAAACTAGGGAGACTAGGGAGTGGAGACCCTATGTCTAAAATAAAATCAACTAGGGAATGGAGACCCTATGTTGGAAAAGAAGATTAGGGAGTGGAGACACTATGTCTAAAATAAAATCAACTAGGGAGTGGAGACCCTATGTTTGAAAAGGAGACTAGGGAGTGGAGACCCTATGTCTAAAATAAAATCAACTAGGGAGTAGAGCCCCTATGTTGGAAAATGAGATTAGGGAGTGGAGACCCTATGTCTAAAATAAAATCAACTAGGGAGTGAATACCCCATGTCTGAAATAACATCAACTAGGGAGTGGAGACCCTATGTTGGAAAATGAGATTAGGGAGTGGACTATGTCTAAAATAAAATCAATTAGAGAGTGGAGACCCTATATTGGAAAATGAGACTAAGGAGTGAAGACCCTATATCTGAAATAACATCAACTAGGGAGTGGAGACCCTATGTTGGAAAAGAAGACCGGGTAGTGGAGATCCTATGTCTAAAATAACATCAACTAGGGAGTGGAGACCTTATGTTGGAAAATGCAGCTAGGGAATGGTGTACCCTATACTAACATGCGACTGTTTTCTTAATTTGTTTTTTAAGCAAAAACATTTTTTTTAAATAAATTGCCCCATGTAGGTTGACAAGAGTCTTTTTTTGGGGGAGGAGGGGTAGCATTTTCATGAATCTTCAAGGCATGTTGACTGTAACAACTGAGTATGCTGGCCAATTTTACTTTGTGCAACTGAAAAAATGGTAGCAAATTTTGAAATCTTTTCTTATTTGTTTTGACAATGACTGATTCAGAGTGAAGGACACAATGATGCAAAGAAACAATATTAACAAGAATGCCCCTGTCGGAAAGAACAGAACAAAGAGTTTTGTTTTTCAATAACTAGCCTTAATGATCATGATATGCATTTTTTACTCAATGACCTGATCTATCAAACTGATCTAATCTTTCCTTTTGTTATTTCTTCGCGCTTTGAAGTCGGGCTTGTTTGGTATAATTTTTTGCATCAGTTTCACGACTCACTTTCGATTAGTGGTGTCACGAGAGGTTTCACCTACAAGTCTCTCTCATTTATTTATCTCTACTTACCGTCGTCTTACAATGCCTATGAGCGTTTTCACTAGTAAGACTTTCTCATTTTTTTTCTTTTTCTTTTTTCTTTTCTTTTCTTGATTCCTTGAGTGTGAACCATGACCATGTCCTTCATATGACAACCATTGCTCATTGCGAATTTTCCTTGGCATTCTCAAAATTGAGCAGGAGGTCTTGTTTGGAAGGCTTTTGGATATGGTTAGAAAGAAAGGACGGCATGGAGGATAAAGTAGACTCAATATGATAAAGTTGTACACTTACAACTCTTAGAATCAACTCTTTCAAAAAATTAAAATAAACTCATGCCTCGATTTTAGATACTGGATTTTTTTTCTGAATTCTTATTTGGTTGGACCGAACTGTATAAGCTTGCCTACGTATCATATTTTTAAGGAATCAGCTCAAACATATTTCAAACATCTGACCTAACTATTTTTTTATCTTTCTTTCTGTTTCATTTTTTTCTTTTCTTTTTTCCTTTTTTTTTTTCAAAACAAGTTGCCCCAGCTTCTATTTTTTGGGGGCATAGACTTTGACTGTTCTTTTCTTTTTGTTTTTACAGTTGAACTTTCTAAGAGTTGCCCCAGTTTATACTCTTGGGGCATGGACTTTTCTATTTATTTATTTTTTACTTTTAACTCGAAACTTGATTCCAAAAGAGGGTGGTCAAAGAAAATAACACAAGTTCAAAAGGGAAAATAAATGGTATAAAGTGTTTGGATAGTAGAAGAAGGGCCTCCCAACTTCGAGAACGCCAAACATAGTATCCTTTCGCAATCACAACATTGATGAACATGTTTCTTTCTCGGGTTTTTTCAGTGTAAAGCTGTATGAGTAATACTTTTCTCGCAGTGAATGATCCTTGTCAATTTGGGTGACTTTTCTTGGATTTTGTCTTGATGTAGAAGATGCATTTTGCCACTAAACTGATCCATTTCAAGTTATCTTGAATACAACTTCTTTTGAAAAAGACGTTCTATCTCTTAGTGCTAAACAAACTTCAACCCGTCCGATCATCCTTAAGCCCGATCTTCTCAATGATTCAAAAGGTAGAAATCCTTAACTTCTATGAGCATGAATGCTTTGGTTCCATGTAAACTTAGCTCATGCTTAATTTCCAAATGTTTCATGTCTTTATTCATCTTCAAAAGTGTCTCTTTCACACTTATCCAATTCAAGACTAAATCAGTTTTTTAAGATCTGGCCAAAAATTTCGCATGCATGTTATGTCATTAGAACTATCGTGAAAAGAACTATGCACAAAATGGACACAAAATGGTTGACTGTCTTTTATTGAATAAAAGATAGCAGGGTCCGATAACACAAAAAGAAGAAGACAAAATAAGCTACCATGTCTCCTTAATGGCTAAAAGAGGAGTGACTTTTCAGTTACTAAGCGACATCTTAGCCACAAATTTGCACATCAGCACTACTACGACATTCAACTCTTTTATTCCTTCTGGTTCAACATTCAAATTTTGACTTTATGATCAAAACATTCCCAATATTGGTTGTCAGATTTCAGGATTGACGAAATGGGAAATTTCAAAGCAACTCATTTACTAATGGACTTGGAAGAATTTTTATGTCTCCCTATCATCAAATCATGCCGAGCAGGCCATGTCCTATTGCTCAAATCTAGTAAAGTCAACCCCACATTTGCCTCCATTTTTGATTTTTCACTGCTAACTTGTCTTCTTGCCTTTTCGTGACCTTGGATCAACAACAGTGTTTTCTTGTTCCGTTGGTTGAGAAGATGTTTTTATTTCCGAGGGATCTTGGATTGTTGCCATTGCAAACCAACAAACCGACTAACTTTAACTAGCTTTAATTTAAAAATAACAAGTATGTTAGAAGAAACACTCTCTTTTTTTTCTTTTTTTTTTCCCACTTTTTCACTTTTTTTTAGATGATTCGATCAAACCCGATGTATGTTGCCTACGTATCATGTGGGGACATAAATCAGATTTTTGCGTAGTTCGGGAAGATCAGCAATAAAGTAAAAAAAAAAAAAACTAACTTTTACTCTCTTACAATTCAGACTATGAA
>AWOL01S0034274.1:1936-16085 GCA_000715115.1 Nicotiana otophora | reverse complement strand
ACAGTAAAAAGTGGACAAGTAGCACATTAGCCCCAAATAAATCACAATATATACAAAAATTAATAAAGCCAAATAAAGTCAATGTACAAGCTCGAATTCTTGAGTTCCCCAGCAGAGTCGCCAGAGCTGTCACACCCCCTTTTTACCCCCCAAAAAGATATGAAGTGGATCAAAGGGTTTTTTCAATTAAAGTGACAAAATTGAGTAGGGATTATTTTATTTACAGAGTCGCCACTTGGAATTAATTTTTTTTTGGTGTTCAAAGTCACCTTTTATTTGAATCCCTAGTCAAAGGAAGATTTGACTCTATTATTATTGGTCTGCGAAAATAAAGTCCAGGTAAGGAATTCTGTTGACCGGGGAGAATGTGTAAGGCATTCCCCGAGCCCCGTGATTCTAGCACGATCGCTTTATTGACTTAAACTTGGCTTAAGTTAATTTTGAATAAACTGTATTTTACTGGATTTCCATGTTTTACCTATCCACTATTAATTATTAAAGTTATTAAAGAAAATTTTGAATAACATTAAATTGTCCTAACCACACCACGCAGGCGAATGTGCGACCAAGACGGATTTTATTAATTTTTTGCCATAATCGCGCTACGTAAGCGAATCTGCAGTCATGACAAGGGTTATTAGCACATTATTTACTTTTGAAAAATTACTACATTCGAATAAATTAATTTTGGAATTTGTTAAATGTCAACTATCGCGCTACACAAGTAAATCCGTGATTTATATCAAGGGATTAACTAATTTAGGAATTAATTAAAGTTAATGAATACGAAATGAGATTATTGAATCAATTGAATATTAAACATCACGCTACGCAAGCGAATCCGTGAAGTTAAAGTGAGCCTACTAATTGTCTAGCATTTAAATTAATTACTAAGAAAATGAGTTAATTCATTAGTAACAAAAATCTTATTTTTATTGGAATTAATTGTTGTAAACATGAAACTTTAAAGCTTGGTCCAACTTGAGGCCAAAATTATTTCATTACTGCTTTACAATTGAACCCAATTGAATCACATACAGCAGATGATTCTCCAAACCTAAAAACTAATATTTTAACAAGCTACTTTGAGATAAAACGACATAATACATTATACTCCACAATTTACAACACCCTGCCTTCAAAAACGGCAGAGTCAAACCTCATAATTACTATGCTCATTCAAGTGCATAAAGAGCTGGACTCTTTCAGAAATAGATATGTCCAAATAGAGGTTGAATTTGAAAGCATACTACTCTTAAAATTGACTCACAACATAGACTCTTATTTAAACATGGTATAATCTCCAATAATAAAATAATTGTGTGAGCAGATATCAATGGACATTCTACCCCCCTTTTTTAACACATAATAAATATCAGAAAACAACAAGGAATCCAAACAATTTAAACAACCAGAACATGCCGATTCTAAGTGAACAAACACAAATATGAAACACAGTACCCAATTTCTCAGATTATATTTGAAAAGTATTTTTCAGCTGGATAGTACATACCTAAGAGCAGAACAATAACAGAATAAGAATCCAAATAAAGGTGTTGGCCTCTGAAGATGAATCCCAACTACAACAGTACAATTACCAGCAGCAATAAAATTCCCAATAGCCAAACAAAGTCTTGACAGCAGCAATAAGGCCTCAAGAATAGCCAAATGACGGCTAAAAATCAGCTACAACTCTATTTTTTCCTTCTCCTCTTCAAAACATTTTTTTATCTCAAATTTTGAAGCTTTTCTCGTTTTTGAATTTCAGTTGCTATTTGTGTGTGAGTGAGATGAGTAAGATAAAAGAGTTTGGAGGCTGTTTTCTTTTTCAAGAAGAAATGAGCAGAAGGGTGTTAGCCATGGGAGGATGCGGCGGTTGCTTTTCTGTTGAGGATCAGAGAATGAGTGAGAGATCCTTTCTTTTTCTCTCTTTTTCGAAAGCAGAGGGCTGCTAAGGTCTTTGTAAAGGGAGAGGGATCCGTTTTTTCTTCTTTATGGAATAGGGAAGATGTGGGGGGTTGTGAGTGGGGAACAAGCATGGGGGACAAGGAGTGGGGAACAATGGAGAGTGGAGTAGGAAGCAAAGTGTGGGGGGACAAGCATGGAGGACAAACATGGGGGACAAATAAAAGTGGAGTGGGGATACGCCTGGGAAGAAGGGAGCGAGAAATATTCAAGCACGGTAAAAAATATTAGGTGCTCACAATTTTTAATCATGTTTTTGGTAGATTACTCGAGTAATAATTAACGAATAACTAACATTAATAATTACTAGTTAACTCTATTAACAATTGTATATTAGCTAAACATGATTATTTTCCATAAAATAGCCAAATAACGACCATAAGTATTGGTTTGTGCAGCATGAACTCCCAAAATCGTTGCACTTTGTAATTAACGATTTCTTATCTTTTTCCTGCAATATCTTGACTTGGAACCAAACGCATATAAAACATAAATTAAAAAGAAAAAGAACAGAAATAAGAAGAAAAAGGGGAAATGACCAACAACAAAAAGAAGCAAAACTCAAAACCGTACAAGGAAAAACTAACCGGCCACCAACTAGTTTTTGAAACTTCAAATAATGATCACAGATAGTGAAGATATAAATACTTCTCCATTTTTAATTAAAGATATGAAGTTGTCTTTTCACAGAAAATACCGAATTTAAAACTAAAAAAGAAACTTCGGACAAAAAGGACCATGAATCATGTTCAAAACATTTTAGTCAATCATGGCAAAGCTGCAGTTAGCAAAGCACTACTTTTTCTTTGCCCTCACATCAATGTTTGAGCATTAATTTGGTCCCCATTTTCCATTGATCGATTCTTGAATTTACCCAAACCCTGAATTTGAAAAAATAAAGTTGTAGGCCAGACCCTAACAGAACCACCAACACCTTTAATTGCTTCCATTTAAGAGACCAAAAACATATGCATCTACTACTCTATCCGTTCACTTTTACTTGGTATGTATACTAAAAATAAATTTTTATTTTTACTTGTCATTTTATGCATATCAAGAGAAGATAAAATTTTTTTTTCATGTTATACCCACAGTATTTATTACTCATTTCAAATTATTTTCTCAAATCAAATAAAATATACATCAATTAATATGGGTATCATGATAAATTATGCATTTCATTTATTATTTTTTAAGGGATATACAAAGTCTATAGTGGACAAGTAAAAGTGAACGTACAGACTATATGGCTATAGATATGTGGGATAAGTTTTGCATGTTGTCACTTTTTTCTTTTACTTCACTATTGCATTTAAGTGTGATGTGTAGGAGGCGGGAGGCCCCCCAAGATACTTTTGAAAGTATAGACTACTAATTAATGATCTCATACTGTCAGATATGCCAAATTTGAGTTGGTTTAAACAGGTTGAAATAACAAGAGATTGGGTCATAGTATATCCAAACAAATTTAGGATTTGGATAATTTTTTCTTTCCCATGTTCTATGTATCAAATCAAACACAAGAGTTTTTTTTTTTTCTATGTTTGACAATTTATGCAGCACAATTTGATCCAAGTTTTAGATGACTTTGCTTATTTTATTCAGATTGACTCGCTCAATCTAAGTCGTCCAAGTTTAAATATATTAGAAAAGTTATTTTTTCATTGGTTAAATTTGAAGTCCCTGATATATGAGTTGTCCCTACGCATGCACTGCAATCTTTTAGTAATGAACTACAAGAACAAATATAGTTATTTTAACTTTGTTTTTGGTTGCCAATTATCTATTCAATTTCTATTTTGCGTATTACCACTTGAATTGCAATGATCATCTACAACCAAAAAATTGAAATACACCATGTGGTATTTTGATCTGCTTAGTGTCCTAGTGGACATCATGATTGAACGTATCTTACGATGTTTAGCTGTAAAATGAAATAGAACAACGTATACTAGCTATAGTTTAATTACACTGAGAAATGGTCATAAAATTTTCAAATCCCTTTTCACTAATCTATATATCTTGAACAAATTAATATGCACTAGGTGTTTTCTGTTTTATCGCTAATCTTGGTCCTAAAGTTTGTTTAATATCAATGTTTTATTTGTTTTCTTTTCACATCTTACAAGTTACTATCCAAAATCTCTCCATGCTGGAAAAATTAAATACGCACGAGGAGAGGAATAAAAACTCCAGTTTCTCCGCAATAGATTACTCATAAATCATATTAATATATGTTCTACTTGAGCAGTATTTCCGACGAATCCTTCCTTAATTCTTTTCATTTATATTTAAAGGCTAAAATTTCGATGCCGATGAATATAATAATATGCTAATAAGGGAAGACTTAGAGTAAAACTTAGGAAAAGGTGCCTGTAGTCTATGGTTTCCTTTTCTTCCTTTGACTTTTTCTTGCTTAGCATTAGTTGCTTACTAAGAAGAAACATATATAGTTGGCTCTTAACTTGCTTATTTTAAATGAAATAGATCAAACCTTTGTAATATTAGTATAATTAACATTATTTGCTTTTCTCTCTTTTCGAAATAAATTTTTCCCTCACTTTGGCACGTTTTTACTTCTCAACAGCAACCCAAGCCCAGATTTTTATTTTAATCATTTTCTCCTATCATGTTAAGATACAAACTCTAGTCTTTCAAATAGATTAAAAAATGTGATATCTTTAATAAATTAAGTTTTTAGATAAGATAGTCACATACTTCAATATAATGATATAGTAAAAAAAGGTCTTGAAATCAAGTCTCACGGCTATTCTTTATCAAAAAGAATTTTCGGAAGTTTGGTCTATAAAAAAGAATCAGCCCTCGATGCATTTATTTATAACGTTATGTACTCTCAATGATATTCCTTTGAGCTTACTCTTCTAATTTCTTGAGTAACTAAAGTCAAATTAAAAGATGTTATCGTTTTAAAGGTCACAACAACTCGATAAGGACATGTATATAAAATAAACAACGAAATTTGTCTGAATATTCGTGAAAGAAATAAATTAATCTAATTATATTAATAATGGATACCAAGTTATTGCGATTTGAACTGATAATGAGGTGAGACAGCTGTTACCGAAAATCTTTCTGGATATGTTAATTCTAACTCCTAGAATCACATGGGTTACGAATGAAATTATTTGAATTGTTGCATGTATTAAATTATATTAACTCATTACAATTAACTATTAATTATTAATAAGAGAACGTATTAAATGACCATAAGTAAGTCATAAAGTTATATTGAAATCGCTTGCTATACAGTTAGGAGTTGTTTGGTTCATATATTAGCTATGCAGTATTATAATACGGGAATTATTAATGCGGTAAATAATAATAATGAACAAATTGTTATGAGATGAATAAAAATGTGAGGAATATTACCCGAGGTTGATAATATATGAACGATTTGCAAGAATTATTTACTGTAAGAATATTTTTATCTTTAAATATTTCTATTCCCACGTTCCTAATTCACGCTATCCCATGCAAAACTACTCTCGTCCGGTCCATTTTAATTAATTTTTTGACTATTTTCATATATATTAAGGAATCTATCTTTTAGCATTAATTAATAATAATATTAATGTTGTGAAAGAATACTAGTACTAGATAAAATGTTGAAGCTGTAAAATTATACTGTTATTTTTCTCTCTCTAGAGTATTTTCTCTCGGCGCATGATAGGAGTGCCCTTATCGTACGCCTCTGCCGGAAATACCTAAGGCCGGCAGAAAAAGCAAGCAAACAAAATTCAGCTCTCGGAGGTTAAGAAACTCAAGACAAATCGACGAATACTTACAAAGGAAGCGCTAGTAATTGCATCGGAGGAAGAGGGTCGGCACGAGCTAGGAGCTATGACTGATGGAACTCTAAGGGGAAAATTAGGGGGTTCTGCTAGAGAGCATGTGGTCACAATGAAGAGTCCTGCTACATCCAATTTCACGGCGGCACCGACTACAAGTATACCCGGGAATACAGCTAGCCCTAAATTTTCTGGGCAATCAAGTGAGATGAAGATGACCCCGACAGGAACTCCAATGAATAAAATTGCAACGGGTGCAACAAGTAGTGCATCTAGGTCTAGCCAAAAGTTGAACGATATGCCAATTGAAGCATAGAAGCCAGCAATTCCAAATCAAACACGGGGAGGGAATTCATGGGCCCACCTATTCTCTAAGAACAAATTTGCCGCAAGAGGTATGGAATTGAGCTATATTGTACCTATTATTATAGAAGGGGAGATGGTTGCACAACTGTTACAGGAAGAGGTGGACAAGGAAACTGAGAAATGGAAGCATGCTTTGATTATGTATGTCACGACCCAATTTCACCTATAGGTCGTGATGACGCCCAATACTACAGCTAGGCAAGCCAACTTAATAAATTAAGCATATATTGACAAAATTTAAAACCAAAAAAAAATAATAAAATACCAAATTCTACCAATGTGTGTGCCAAGACCTGGTGTCACAAGTATATGAGCATCTAGTAGATTATACAAAATCTCGAACACTGTCTGAAATAAAACTAGACAGAATAAAAAATACAAGGAGAGACACTAGTAGCTGCAGAACGGATCAGAAAGGCAGCTCATCACTATGCCCCTGGATAATATGGGTGTAAGACGATAGGTCCTCCCCACTAGCACTTGCCTCAGGTCCTGCACAAAAAGTGCAGCAAGTGTAGTATGAATACGTAAACAAGGTGTACCCAGTAAGTATCAAGCCTAATCTCAAAGTGGTAGAAACGAGATGGCCGACTTTGACACTCACTATGGGTCAATAATAATAATTGAAATACAACTAGGATATTTAAATCAGCATGATTTACAGAATTTAAAATAATTTATTTAATCAGCGAAAATAATCAAATTCCTTCAAATGCAACAATTCTCAATATATTAATTAAATTCCTTAATTTCAATTAATTTCTAATTGATCAATTAAATATCATTTACAGGAATAACAATTAATTCTTTAACAAGCAAGAATAACAATTTATTAAATTCCAAGGATTTTTCAATTTATCAATTAGTTTCGCAAGCTGAAATAAACCGTTAAAGTATCGTGTAATTATTATTATTATTAAGCACGATTCCTGCCGAGGACGTACGGCCCGATCCAGAGTGTCGTGTACACTGCCGAGGGACGTGCGGCGCGATCCAAAGATGCATCCATCCTGCCGAGGCGTTCGACCCGCTCCATAAGAAAGGAGGACATTTTCTTATGTACCTCCGGAAGAAGAGTATATTTATTATAAGATAAATTCGAGAGGAAGAATAATTATTTTTAACAATTAATTAATTTAAACAGAAATCAAACATATGAGATTTTCATCCTTTAATATCTTTATCTAATAATTCATAATATATTCATATATATAAATTAATATTAATTAAACAAAGAATACAATTTACACAAATAGTTCATGCTTTGAGTCCTAAACTACCCGGACTTTAGCATTAGTAGTAGCTACTCACGGACTCTCATCACCTCGTGTGTACGTAGCCCCCGCAATTAGCAACAATTATTCAATTTAATCCCTATGGGGTAATTTCTCCCTCACAAGATTAGACAAGAGACTTACCTCGTCTCAAAGTCCACTTTACGATTATCGCGTCGCGTAAAATTCTCGATTCAATGCCGAAAAATCCGAAACTATCCAAAAGTTATATAAAATAATTAATATATGTTCAATAATTCAAAATTCATCTATTAAATAAATTACCCTATCCAAAATAGTAAAAAATTTTAAAATTCACCCCAAGCCCACGTGCTCGGATTCTAAAAATTTCTGAATGAAAACGTTACCCATAATCTCAAGAACTTGAATATATAATTTTTATCCAATTCCATAACTATTTTCGTGGTTAAAATCTCACTTTTATAAAAATCTAGGTTTTTCATCTAAATTTTTAATTTCTAAGATTTACTAGTTATAATCTACTTATAATCTATGTATTTAACTCAAGGGGTGTCGAATTAACTTACCTCCAAGTTGTTAGTTGAAATCTCCTCTCAAAACGCTCCAAAATCGCCCAAGAATGGAAGAAAATGGGCAAAAATGGTGAATTCTCGTTCTTTTAAGCTTTCTGCCAAACAGGTCTTTCGCACCTGCGGACCGTGTACCGCACCTGCGACTTCCGCACCTGCGGTAAATCTTCGCAGGTGCGAGTCTCACTAGCCTTGGTCAAATCCGCATCTGCGCACACTGCTTCGCACATGCGCGATCGCAAGTGCGCCAAATATTCCGCATCTACGGCGATGGCCTCCCCTTCCCTTTTCTGCTTCTGCGAAGAAATCTCGCATCTGCGAGTTCCGCGCCTGCGAGCTTCTATCGCATCTGTGACTGGCCAAGCGCAGGTGCGATTCTGACAGTAGCTGGGAGCTTCAGTTTTGGCTCCCAACTTCCAACTTGGTCCGAGCCTCGTCCGATTGACACTCGGAGCCCCCGGGACCCCGCCCGAATATACCAACAGGTTTGAAATCATAAAACGGACTTGCTCGAACTCTCGGAACGTGTAAAACAACATCAAATCTAAGAATCATACTCTAAACCAAATTGATTAAAACTTAAGAATTTCAAGTTCTTCAATTTACTTCCAATGCGCCGAAATATACTTAAACTATTCGGAATGACACGAAATTTTGCGTGCAAGTCTTAAATCACTATACGGAACTATTCCCAAACTCGGAATTCCAAACGGACTTCAATTACTCAAAAACCTACCCTAAATCAAATTTAAAGAATTTTAAACCTTCAAATAGTTGATTTTTACTATTAAGCGTCAAAACGCTCTCGGGTTATCCAAAACCCGATTCGGACATACGGCCAAGTCCAAAATCATCATACGATCCTAAACCGTCAAATCCCAATTCCGGGATCGTTTTCTCAAAATATTGACCGAAGTCAAACTTGTCCACTTAAAACTAACTTAAGGAACCAAGTGTTCCGATTTCAGCTCACACACTTTCAAATCCCGAACCAACCATCCTCGCGAGTTATAAATTATAAAAGTATGTTCGGGGAGTTTTATTTTAAGGAACGGGTTTTTAAAAGTTAAAATAACTGATTGGATCATTACAATGTATGTGGTAGGTAATTCACCTTCCATTAGAGCAGTTGAGAGGTTTATTGCCAACAACTGGAACTACATTGCTAAACCAAAGGTATACTATCATAATGAAGGATGATTTGTGGTGAAATTTGCTCGTATTGGGGACAGGGATGGGGTTCTATACTCTGGGCCACACATTATGAACAATCGACCAATAATTGTTAAGGTTTGGGAAGCAGATTTTGATTTCAGCAAAGAGGTATTGCAGATGATCCCATTATGGGTTAAATTCCCTAATCTCCCGCTTAATTGTTGGAGTATGAACTCTCTAAGTCGAATTGGTAGTGTACTGGGGAGACCCTATATGCGGATGAATGTACTTCAAAGGTAGATAGGGTCTCTTATGCTCGTATGTCGATAGAAATAGATGTTACTAAGCCTCTACCAAACACGCTCAAAGTCAGGGATCCAATGGGGAAAATATTTGATCAAGAAGTTGTGTATGATTGGAAGCCGGAGTATTGCCCGACTTGTCTGTTAATTGGACATAGTTGTCAGAATCCTCCTCAGAAGAAAACTACAAATATGGCTCAAGGGATGCCAACTAAGCAGAAGACTGTTTGGCAAATGAGAGATGAAACGATGACTGCACCTAAGGACAATGGGCAGAACAAGACCTTACAGACTATACCATAAGTAAATGTGCAGAATCTAAATCAAAAGGGAAATTGGATAAAGGTAAGGGGGAAGTCTGCTAGTAAGAATGCTCAAGCTAAACCCAAAGATAGCAAGCTAGCTGTTACAAATGGTTCAGCTCATTGGAGGTAGCAAATACTCAGCAACAACAAGACCACTCAGGAGGGGGAACATCGGGGAGCAACAGTGATTACATGGGTACTGGTACACAACCTCCTGATGTTTGTTCTCAATGAAGCTTATAACATGGAATGTTAGAGGTTTTAATAAAGTATATAAGCAAGTAGAGTTAGCAAAGTTTATTAGAAAGAATAATGTAGGTGTATTTGCCTTGCTTGAGCATAGAGTTCAAGAGACATATGTTGCCGGGATAATTAGGAAAGTGGCTCCTGGTTGGCATTGATGCTCTAACTATAGCACTTCTGAGAAGGGTAGAATATGGCTAATGTGGAATTCAAATGAGTTTGAGTTTACGGAGATCATCAACCACACACAACTTATCCATGGGAAGATCAAAATTAATTCGTTGAATGTAAAGTTTCATATGACAATTGTGTATGGCTTACATACGGTTAGGGACATGAAAGCATTGTGGACTGAATTGAGATCAATTGCAAGTATGCAGCAACAAGCTTGGCTTGTTATTGGTGACTTCAATGCCATCAGACATCTTGATGACAGACTAAATGAGAACCTAATCCAGGAATTTGAGGTGGCTGATTTTCAACAATTCCTGGTGGACACTAATATGACAGAGCTAAAGACAACTGGAAGGAGGTATACTTGGAGTAACAATCATATACGTAGCAAGATCGACTGGGCATTGGGTAATAGTGAATGGATCAGTCTATGGACACACTTGGAAGCTACTGCTCTTGACCCAGGGTTTTCAGACCATGCACCACTAGCTGTGGAGTTTGCAGACATCCATATTAAGGGTGCACGACCATTCAAATTTCTAAACCATTTGGTGCAACACCCTGATTTCCTAATTTTGGTGGGCAATGAAAGGAGCAATGGAAGACATAAACAAGGGATGCATGGCTTCTGGACTAGATTGCAACAGGTGAAGCAAGGATTGAAAAATCTAAACACTAAGGAGTATTCAAAGATAGGTGAGAAGTTGGAGGAATGCAAGAAACTCTTGGCTGAAATCCAAGTCCAAACAAGAGATCCAAATGAACAAGTGGTACTAGATGAGAGGGAAAAAGAGTTTAAAATGCAGTTAGAAAAATGGATATCCATTGATGAAAGCATTCTCAAGAAGAAATCAAGAGTTAAATGGCTACACCTGGGGGACTCAAACAATGCATACTTCTTTGCGTGCATGAAGAACATAGTGGCCCAGAATCAAATAAGATGATTGAATACATTTGATGGAAATATTGCACACACAAAAAGAGAGGTGGAGACAGAAATCTTAAAATTCTATCAAAGTTTGCTAGGATCTGCTGCAACATGCCTGCCTACTGTTCAATTGGATATATTTTAGAAAGGAAATAGACTTAGCAGAGATCAACAATTGTAGTTGATCGCACATGTGACTGCTGAGGAAATTTTCAATGCTTTGATGGACATTTATGATCAGAAGACCCCTGGATGTGATGGCTTTAATACACATTTCTTTAAGACAAGCTGGCAGACCATTGGGGGGAAATCACTGAGGCTGTTGATAACTTCTTTAAGACAGGAGACATGCACATGCCCATTAATTGCACTTCAATGACACTCATACCGAAAGTAAGGAACCCTCTTAGTGTGAAAGAGTTTAGACCTATCTCCTGATGTACTGTGCTATACAAAATTAAATCCAAGGTGATTACTAAGAGGATGCAAGCTCTTATGTCTGAGTTAATTGATAATAGTCAATCTGCATTTGTGCCGGGTAGAGTTATTACAGACAATATCATCTTGGGACATGAACTTGTCAAAGGTTATGGTAGGAAAGGGATATCTCCCAGATGCATGCTCAAAATTGATATGCAGAAGGCATATGACTCTGTAGAGTGGGTATTTATTGAACAGGTACTATAAGGTTTGCACTTTCCAACAAAGTTTGTGAGCTGGATCATGACCTGTTTGAAAACAGTGTCCTACTCAATCAACATTAATGGCAAACCAAGTAGACCTTTTGTAGCAAAGAAGGGACTTTGTAATGACCCGACTGGTCGTTTTGAGCATTTTCGCTCCTTTCAACTATTTAAAGTCTTGAATAATTTCCTACGAGGTATTATGACTTGTGTGAATTGTCGATTTTGGTTTTAAGGTATTTCGGAGTTAGTTTGGAAGAATGAATTTTCATGTTGGAAGCTTAAGTTGAAATAATTGACTGTATATGGACTTATATGTAAACGACCTCAGAATTTAATTATGATAATTCCAATAGCACCGTATGGTAATTTTGGACTTAAGAGAGTGTCCGAAAAATTATTTGGAGGTCCGTAGTGGAATTAGGCTTGAAATACCGAAAGTTGAATTTTGGAAAATTTGACCGGGAGGTTGACTTTTTGATATCGAGGTCAGAATCCGATTCTGGAAATTGGAATAGTTTCGTTATGTCATTTATGACGTGTGTGCAAAATTTGAAGTCATTCTGGATTGATTTGATGTATTTCGGCACAAGATATAGAATTTAAAAGTTCAAAGTTCATTAGGCTTGAATTGAGGTGCGATTCGTGGTTTTAGCATTGTTTGATGTGATTCGAGGCTTCGAATAAGTTCGTATGATGTTTTAAGACTTGTTGGTATATTTGGTTGAGGCCCCGAGGGGCTCGGGTGAGTTTCGGGGTGGTTTCAGATCATTTCTAGGCCATTTTTAATTGCTGGTTTCTGCCTACAGAGGTGTGCATCGCGATTGCGAATATTTGGTCACGTTCACGAAGCGAAAATAGCAGTTTGGGGCCTTGTGAATCGCGAAAGTTCTTTCGCGATCGCGTAGAACAAAATCTCTGCTGCACTGACCCGACTTTGGAAGCTTATATATCGCAATTTATAAGAAATTTAGAGATGATCCAAAAATAAAAGTCGTATCCCTTGATGTCTTGTTTTCAGAAAAGTAAACAATTTGTCATTTGGATATATGTACAAAAAGTTATGGTATATACACTATAGGCTGTCTGGGAAGAGTTTGAAAATCTCTGTTGCATATGACTGACTTTGGAAGATTATATCTAGAAATCTATAAGGAATTGGGAGATGAGCAACAAATGAAAGTTATAGTACTTGGTGTCTAGTTTTCAAAAAGTTAAATTATTTGCAATTTGAAGTTTTGTACAAAACGTTATGACCATTATACTAGAGGTTGTCTGGAAAAGTTGGGGAGTTTGTTCTTCGCGATCGCGATTGGTTTTCCACGATCGCGAAGAGCAATTTTGGGGCTGAAAAATTTTGTGCTTCGTGATCGCGAAGAGTAAATACCTGGGCAGTAGCTATATTTCGAGTTTTCGGCCATTTTAAACATATTTGGAGCTATGGAGCTCGGATTGAAGCGATTTTCACCATGTGGATTGGGGTAAGTGTTCTATATCTGAAAGTGATTATACTTCATGATTATATGGTTATATTCAGCATTTATTTCGGATTTATATGGAAGAAATTAAGATTTTTATAAAATCTTCCAAAAACGAAAATTTAAGATTTGGAGGTCGAATTTTTATCAGAATTTGATAAAATTGGTATGGTTGAACTCGTATCAAAATGGATGTTCGGATTTTATAAATTTTGTCAGGTTCCGAGATGTGGGCCCCACGGACGATTTTTGAACTAAAATTTGGATTTTTATGGAAAATTAGCATTTTCTTATGAAATTAATTTCAATAAATTTTATTTACTGAATCAAATTATTTGTGGCTAGATTCGAGGCATTTGGAGGCCAATTCACGAGGCAAAGACTTAGCGGAATAAGAATTTCACGATTTAGGGTAAGTAACACTTATAAATTTGGTCCTGAGGGTATGAAACCCCGGATCATTAGATTATGTGAGTATTCTGGAGGTGACGCACATGCTAGGTGACGGGCGTGTGTAAGGCTGGCAAGTGGGCCGGGCCGGGCCAGGACCGTTAGGCCCGGTTTTAGTGGGCCTAGGCCGGTCTCGTGGGCCGGTCCTATGCTTTGGGCCCGCCAAGCCCGGAACCATTTGTCCCGCCAGGTACCGGTACCGGGATCGGACCGGTCCCTTAGCGGGCCAAACGGTCCCAACGGCTATATTTAAAAATAAAAATAAAAAAATTAAAAACAATATAGTCGTTGGGCTGTCAAAAATAGTCGTTGGCTATTTATAAAATAGCCATTTAATCCCCCCAACTTTGTTTTAACCCCAAACTTTTTATAATTATATTTTTCCCTATTTTCAACTATAAATACCCCCTCATTCTTTCATTTTTCTTACAAAATCATCAATCTATCACAATCTCTCTCTAATTTT
>AWOL01S0034271.1:0-12972 GCA_000715115.1 Nicotiana otophora | reverse complement strand
ACAGATTTTATTAACAACTTCCTTTTTATTCCCATTAGCAGCTTCATTCATAATTTCCAAAATATTACGAGTTTATAGAATTAATGAAAAATAGATGTGCATAAGCGTAGCATGAGTACGCCAAAAGGTACCTAGTAAGTGTCAAGCCTAACCTCGGTAGAGTAGTGACGAGATCGAGTCAAGACCCTACTAGAATAAATAAGAAAACTGAACAGGTATATAACAGTGTGAAAATGATAAGCAATGGAAATGAAACAATGAGGAAAATATACCAAAAATAGCTACACGAAACTAAGGCAATTAAGGCAACAAAAAAGAAAACAAGGAATAATATGCCAAGGACACTAAGCAACCAAAACAAAAGTGATGTAATAGAAAGGTATAAACTAGAATCACTATTGAGGTACCGCCTCATAGTCTCATATCACAAAAAAATCATAATCTTTCCTTAAATCACTGAGGGAGTATTGCATTTAGTTTTGAAAGTCATTTTTCCCGAAATAGCTTCTCGCGTTCTAGCCCACCTTATTACACCACGTGGCTTCAAGTAGTTCCCCTGCTAGAAACATGCGTATCAAGCACACCTTATCTCACCGTATGCATTTCGACCCTAATTTTAATACCACTGCATACGTATCAATATCACAACATATCACAAATTTCATCTCAAGTGCCTAATATCACAAATTGCCAAAGAAGTCAACAATAATAGTGTTTCCACAATAAATAGCCCATGGCTAAACCACTATATGCACAAGAGTCTCAACAATAGCGACCGAAAGTGAATAACTCCACAATAATGGTATTTCAACAATTTACAACATTACCTCATGTGAACTACGACCTTTATAACTCAATAACAAATTCAACAATAAGATATTCCAAGAAATAGCAACTTCAAGTAAGGGACTCATCGGTTAAATAATGAACATGGAATAGAGAGGACAATAACTTCAACTAAACATGTGAAGACAATTAGCAAGTGTTAAGATATGTATTAACGATGACAAGTAAAGCATGTGAAGATAGACTAAAGATGATGAATATAACATATTATGGAAACTCAATTAAAGGCATGAAAGGAAACTACATGGCTAAAACCGGTCAATTCCCTCATTTAGCCCATGTACACACTCGTCATCTTGTGTACACGACTTTCACATATCACAATTAACACAAAACAACACCAATACTATTGGGTAATTCACCCACACAATGTTAGGCAAGACACTTACCTCACAATATGCTAACTCAACCCACTAGTAAGCCTTTCCCATGATTATCAAACTCTAAACGTCTCAAATCTAGCTAAAACAACTTCACACCATAAATACAAACTCTAGGAAGCTATTCCGAACAATAAAGTTGTAATCTTTAAAAAGAAACACAAAGCCAAATCAAAACATCAACCCCGCGCCTGCCTCTCGGAACCCGACCAAACTTACAAAATCCAAACACCCATTCGATAACAAGTACAACCATACAAGAATTATCAAATCCGACTTCAAATTGCCTTTCAAATCCCCAAAATTTAGTTTAAGCAGTTTCACAAATTTTCTCAAATTTTTCCAAGTCAAATCACTAATTAGATGACAAAAATAACAATGGATTCATGTAATATAGCCAAATCCGGGTTAGAATCACTTACCCCGATGATTTCCTAGAAAATACCTCAAACCATCGTCATAAACTAAGCTGTCTAGGTCCAAAAGATGAAAATGTGATAACACCTCGAACACCCTCTTTTCTGCAAAGCGATTTTCTCTTTTACGGGCACACTATCGCACCTACGGAAAAATCCATCGCAAATGCGATTCCAACTAATGCCATGAAATTTCTCTTCTACGGACAAAATGCTCGCACCTGCGAGCCCGCTTCAGCAGAGCCTCGACCGCACCTGCAGTCCTTCACAAGCTCCTTACAGTTCTGCTTCTGCTAAATAACACTCACGCTTGTAAATGCGCATCTGCGCCCACGGGTCCGCACTAGTGAACCCAGGCCTGGGCTGGCCTTCTCCATTTCTGGGATGCACACTCACACACTAACGTGTCCGCACCCGTGGCCAAAGCCTCTGCTTGTGTGATGACACATAAAACACAGACCTCATCAATTCAACCAAGTCTAAAATTATTCCAAATTCAATCCAAATTACACCAGGGCCCCTCAATACCCCTTCGTAATATATCAAAATGTCCAAAACACATAACGGATCTACCTGTCATGCCCCAAAATCGGGGAGTGTGACCAGCGCTCAACCGACTGAACCCACGAGCAAGCCTGTTAGATTTCCTTCTGCCCAAACTCATCCATAAATGGAGATACTACATATTTTCATTAATTAGCCAATAAGGTGATCATGTCTACAATACCAATTCATTACCAATAGTTTCATCATTTTAAAGTCTCAAATTTCACACACATGTTTCATAGTCTGAAATAATACCACAACATAACATTGTTTTACCTTCCCAGCACCAATATACAACCCACACTATGTCTACGAAGCCTCTATAGATAAAGAAGAGTACTATGATAATACCGAAAACAAGTCCCCGGCTATACCTCAAACACATTACACAAGGAACAAAAGATACATGACCTCGAATAACCATTTTTGACGTCAATTTCGCGGCCATTATGCGACCGTATAACCATTTTACGGGCCGCACTTTGGTCGCATAATCATCCTTAAAATTTTTTTAGAGGGAGATTCTGCGGTGCACTATGCGACCGTAGAACTGTTTTGCGATGCATTATGCGACCGCAGAATAGGTCTGCGGGCCGCATAGTGACCGCAGACCTAGTCAGTTCTTCTCCAGGTTTGGCACCCTAATTTCACGGTCATTTCGCGGACAGCATAACCATTATGCGGTCGCATATGCGACCGTAGAACCTATTCCGGTGCTTCATTTTTGGGGTTTTTAAACCCAACCCAATTCCGTTAAAACACATCCCATAGACCATTTTAGAGCAATAATCTAATATCTTTCGAGTGAGAGAGAGACTCCTATAGGGAGAAAGTGATATTCATCAAAAATTTCTCTTCCATTCTTGCTTAAACCTTTGAAGATTATCGGGAGAAGCACCCTAGGTCTTCATCCTAAGAGGTAAGATTCTATCACCAAGCTCTTAAATGCGAAATGTAACTAGAATGGGCAATAAGTAAGGTAGTTCATGGGGATGGCAGTGCTTACCTTGCATGCATGTATTCTTGAAGTATATGGGAAGGTTGTGAGCTCAAAATGGTAGAGAATGGGTTGGGGAAAGATGGAATCCTTCAAAAGGGGGCTTAAAACATTGATACACACAAAGTGTTTGATAAAATGCTCAAGTGAGCTAGAATCATGATCGTTTTCCTAATATTTGGTTCAATTTTGCTATATTGCTAAAATAGATTGAAGTTGCTAATATTCCGGAACATCTTAGAGTTTTAAGAAGCTCAATTGAGGTATGTTGGCTAAAGCCCCTTCTTCTTATAATCGAATCCCACGGTGTTCATGAAATTGGTGTAAATCCCAAACTAGTCATTATAGAATTGGCTATTCCTAATGTATTTGTGTTGAACGATATATGTTCAATATTTATTCTAAATGCTTCATCGTGTTATCTTTCCATTTGAGGATGTGTTCAAAATGTGGAATATGTGTTAGAAATTTTAAGGTTTATAACACATAATTATGGTTCTGGTTGATGTCTCAAATGAGACAACCTAGCCGATCGGGTCGTGATCAGACTCCGTGTAAGAATACAGTGGCATTGTAAATTATGGAATATCGGCACTAAAGATCACCCAACCTACTAACATGGAAACTGACTTGAAAACTTATGTGATCCTTAACTTGATGTTTTAGTATTATTTGAAGTTCTTATTGAATTCTTGATTGTTCCTCTTGTATTATTATTCATTCTATTGAGATGGTGTTTAGCTATACATACTAGTACTATTCGATGTACTAACGTTCCTTTTGCCAGGTGCGCTGCATCTTTAAATAGATGCAGGTGGTTCTATAGCAGACAGTGTTGATCATAGATAGTTCCGCATCCTCTTCTTAGTGGACTCGGTGAGCCCCACTTCATTTTGGGGTTATGTATTGTACCTTTTATTTATATTGTGGTCACTTTTTGAGGTATAGTCGGAGACATGTTACCGACACCATCTTTACTCTCGTTTTTATCTTTAGAGGCTCCATAGACACTATATGGGTTCTATATGGTTATTGGAAATGTTAAACCTATTATGTTGTGTTTGATCACTTGTTCTACTGGAACTATAAGAATTATGTATTTTGAGACTTAAAGGCGCAATGGCTAATGAAACGATTTAGTATTGAATGTATGAACTCCCTACTATATAATTTATGAAATCATGTCTTTACCTGATCATGGGTGAGTTGGGTAGAAAGTATCTAACAGGCTTGCTCGATCGAGTTCACTAGGTTGAGCGCCGGTTATGCCTCCCAAGGATGGGGCATGGCAAACTTGGTATCAGAGCCTAAGGTTTTAAAGTGTCCTATGATGTCTCAGAGCAGTGTCTGGTTGAGTCCTTCGTATCAGTGTGTTGCGGACCACATCTATAAGTTGTGGATACTTGGGCATTTAGGAACCATAACCTTCTTTGATATTCTGGATCGTGCGATGAAACTAATGGAAACTGTTCCACCTCTAACTCGTGCATCCCTTTAACTTTCAGTATATGGAACCTAAGAAGAGAGCAAGAACTGGCCAAGGAGCCAATGCCGCCTTAGGAGTGGCAGTTGACCCTTTATTTGATGATGCGAGTGAATACCCGAGGGGTGAGGATAGTCCCCCGACTGCTACATTGCCTGATTTCACTACACTCGACCAGGCCACACTAGTTTCTGCACCTACTGACGGTGCAGCGGTTCCTCTAACTGATATTCCGGTTCCACCACCAGCTCCAACTTCCAATTCTAGCATTTCTGATGTTGATCTTAGGGGAGCTATCCAGATGCTGACATAGTTGGTGGCTTCTCAAGCCTAGAGATCAAATGTTGCACCCACTTCTTCTAGACAACAAGGAGATTCTAGTGGTTTTAGGGTGAATAGGTTTCTTTAGTTGGAACCTCTGGTGTTCACGGGTGCTAATCTGGAGGAGGACCCATAGGACATCATTGATGAGATGCATAAGACTCTACGAGTTATGTGCGCTATTGATACGGAGGGAGTGTAGTTGGCTGCCTACCTCCTGAAAGGGGTGGCATATTCTTGGTTTGAGCTGTGGGAGGACTCTCGGGAGGAGAGGAGCCCTCCAGCGAGGTGGGGTGGGTTTACCAATGCCTTTATAGGCCATTTCTTGCCTACCGAGACTAGGGTAGCCCATGCCGCAGTGTTTGAGAATCTTAAGAAAGGGAGTAAGAGTGTGAGGGAGTATCACATAGAGGCCTTATCCCATTGGTTATCAATGAGGCCGCTACAGCTGCCTTGAATTTAGATATGAACTACGGGAAGATGGTAGCATTTTCTCAAGCTACTGAGAATCGTAAGTTGAAGAACAGAATGAAGCAAGAGGGTACCAGCAAGGCCTGGTCCGCGAGCAACTTTGGGGAGTCATTTGGTGGGGGGAGGTCAGCTTTTAAGGGCGGATCTTTAGGGTCGTCCTAGTCTGCTGCTCAGTATTTAGCTAGTGCACTGGTAGCAGGGCCTAGTCAGCAGCATGGGAGTCATTTCTGGCACAATCAGGGCAGCAGGGGACCCCACCGGCAGGGCCGATCAGGAGGGAGTTTCAAGCAGCAGCGGAGACCCCAATGCCATAAGTGTGGGATGATTCACTTGGGATCTACTACATGGACCTACCTATATGTTACGGGTAGGATTTAGTGGTCATAATCAGAGGGAGTGTCGTTCATCCTGCCAGGGTGCGGGCTGGGGCACAAAACAACCATCCAGTTCTGCAGCTACTACATCTTCAACACCCCTTCCAGATCGAGGCACTCCGGCACTAGTAGGGCATGGTGCAGCTAGGGGTGGTGCGCAGAATTCAGGAGAACCCAGCCATTTCTATGCTATTAAGTATTGCTAGAGAGTAGAGTCTTCTCCAGATGTTATCACATGTATATTGACTGTCCAAACTCATGATGTATATGCTCTTATTGATCCCGGTTCCACCTTGTCCTATGTTACCCCTTATGTTGCTATGGAATTTGGGATAGAACCGAAATAGCTTCCTGAGTCGTTCCCTATATCTACTCTGGTTGGCGAGTCTATTGTGGCCGCACACGTTTATAGGGAATGTGTTGTCACGGTGCATGGTTGGGACACCGTGGCCTATCTCATTGAATTGGGGATGATTGATTTTGATGTAATTATGGGGATGGATTGGCTTTATTCATGTTTTGCTAAGCTCGACTATCGAACTAGAACTGTGAGGTTTGAATTTCCTAATGCGCTAGTTGTTGAGTGAAAGGGGGATAATGTGGTGCCGAAGGGTAGGTTTATTTCTTACCTTAAAGCAATGAAGATGATTAACAAGGGGTGTATCTATCACTTGGTCTGGGTTACGGACACCGATGCTGAGGCACCTACACTCGAGTCTGTTCTAGTTGTGAATGAATTTCCAGAGGTCTTTCCTTATGAACTCCCTGGGATTTCGCCAGACATGGAGATTGATTTTGGGATTGATGTGATGCCAAGCACGCAACCTATATCTATTCCACCCTACATGATGGCACCAGCAAAATTGAATTATCTAAAGGAACAATTGAAGGATTTGTTAAGAATGGTTTCATCCAACCGAGTGTGTCGCCATAGGGCACACTGGTTCTCTTATTGAGGAAGAAAGATGGGTCACTGTGTATGTGTATTGACTTCCGGCAGCACAACAAGGTCACAATCAAAAACAACCACCCATTACCAATAATAGATGATCTGTTTGATCAGTTACAGGGTGCAAGGTACTTCTCCAAAATTGATTTATGGTCTGGGTAACACCAATTTATAATCACGGAGCACGATATTCCGAAAATAGCTTTCCAGGCTCGGTATAGGCACTATGAATTTCTGCTAATGTTTTTTGGGCTAACAAATGCCCCGACTGCTTTCATGGACCTTATGAATCGGGTTTTCAAGAACTTTATGGTTTCTTTTGTGATAGTATTCACGATATTCTTGTGTATTCACGAGGTTGAGAGGACCACGCCGATCATCTCAGTGCAGTTTTGCAAACTCTTCATCAGCACCAACTGTATGCAAAATTTTTCAAATGTGAAGTTTGGCTCGAGTCTATCACATTCTTGGGTCATGTTGCCTCCAGAGAAGGAAATAAGGTTGATCCTCAAAAGATTGCAGCTATGAAGAAGTGGCCTAGACCTACAACGCCAACCAAGATTTGCAGTTTCTTGGGCATATCAGGGTATTACAGGATGTTTGTGGAGGGGTTCTCTACTCTTGCCTCTCTATTGACTAAATTGACTCAGAACGCAGTTAAGTTATAATTGTCCAATGCTTGTGAAAGGAACTTCCAGGAGTTGAAATCAAGTTTGACTACGGCGCCGGTATTGACCCTGCCAGAGGGTACAGATGAATTCGTGGTATATTGTGATGCTTCGAGAATTGGGCTTGGATGCGTGTTAATGCAACACGGCAAGGTTATAGCATATGCTTATAGGCAACTCACGAATCATGAAAAGAACTATACAACTCATGACTTAGAACTTGCGGCGGTGGAGTTTGCATTGAAATTTTGGCGTCATTATTTGTATAGGGTCCATGTGGATGTATTCACGGACCACAAGAGTCTCCAATATATTTTCAAGCAAAAGGAGTTGAATCTGAGGCAAAGAAGATGGCTTGAGTTACTCAAGGATTATGACATCAATATTCTATATCACTCGGGGAACGCCAATGTTGTGGCAGATGCTCTTAGCCAGAAATCTATGGGTAGTTTAGCACAATTGGAGGCATATCAAAGGCCATTGGCCATGGAAGTCCATCGATTGGCTAGTTTGGGAGTTCGTCTTGCAGACTCTAATGAAGGAGGGGTAATTGTGCAAAATAGGGATGAATCATCGCTTGTTGTGGAATTCAAAGAGAAGCAATATAACGACCCATTTTTGGTGCAATTGAAGGAGGTGATTCAAAAACATAAAACTATGGGCGGCTATGTATTCCAAATGTAGGTGATCTCCGGGAAAGAATCTTGACCGAGGCTGACGCTTCTAGGTATTTCGTGCACCTAGGTTCTACAAAGATGTATCATTATCTCAAGGAAGTATATTGGTGGAATGAAATGAAAAGGAATGTGGAGGACTGTGTGGCAAGGTGTCCAAATTTTCAGCAGGTCAAGGCCGAACACCAACGGCCTGGTGGGTTGGCACAAAACATAAGGAATTCCAATGTGGAAGTGGGAAAAATGATTAATATGGATTTTGTGGTAGGATTACCATGCACTCCGCGTAAGTTTGACTCAATTTGGGTGATTGTGGATCGGCTCACGAAATCAGCTCATTTCTTGCCAGTTAAATCTACTGACACATCGGAATAGTATGCTTAGTTGTATATCAAGGAAACAGTCAGGCTGTATGGGACTCTAGTTTCTATAATTTCTGATCGAGGGGTTCAGTTCACGGCCAATATGTGGAAGAAATTTCAGCATGGTTTGGGTACTCAGGTAAATCTTAGTAAAGCCTTCCATCCACAGACCGACGGGCAGGTAGAGCGGACTATTGAAACACTTGAGGACATTTTGCATGCTTGTGTTCTTGACTTCAAGGGAAGCTGGGATGATCATTTGCCATTCATAGAATTTACTTATAACAACAACTTTCATGCTAGTATTCAAATGGGACCATTTAAGGCATTATATGATAGGAGATGTAGATCTCCCATTGGGTGGTTCGAGATTAGGGAAGCTGAGTTGATAGGGCCAGACCTTATGCATCAGACTATGAAGAAGGTTAAGATTATAAAAGAGCGGTTCAGAACTGACCAGAGTCATCAAAAATCCTATTTGGATGTTCGTCACAGAGACTTAGAGTTCAAAGAAGATGATTGGGTATTTCTGAAGGTTTCCCCCATGAAGGAAATAATGCGGTTCGGACAGAAAGGGAAATTGAGTTCGAGGTATGTCGGGTTGTACAAAAGCATCCAGAGGATCGGTGAGGTGGCGTACAAACTTGAGCTACCACCCGAGATGTCATTAGTGCACCCGGCATTCCATGTGTCCATGTTGAAGAAGGTAGTTAGAGATCCATCCTCTATCATGCCGACTGAGACCATTGAGGTTAATGAAGAATTGTCATATGAAGAAATTCTAGTTTACATTCTTGATAGACAAGTCCGAAAGTTGAGAAATGAAGAAATTGCCTTTGTGAAAGTGTTATGGCAAAACCAGCAGGTTGAAGAGGCCACTTGGGAGGCCGAGAAAGAGATGAAGAAGAAGTATCCTTACCTGTTTGAATAACTATGTAATCTTTTTTTTAATGAACTTGTCACATATGAATTTTGTATCACTTGTACAGTTAATGTAAAGGTGTTCCTTTTTATTATATGTTGTTTACATGAGGCCACCGTTTGTATTGTTATAAGTTATGTTACATTGTTGGATTGTGTACGTGTTTTTAGGATGTGATTCTAGGGCTCTCTAACAGGTGGATAGGCCTAGTTATAAAGGAAACTCTGGCGAATTGTTTGGAAAGTTGGGGAGTTAGTTAAATTTGGGGTTGCTGGCGTGGGGCATGAAAAACACTAAGTTACATATGGTGCTAATAGTGGACCTTGATCTTCATTCGAGGACGAATGATCTTAAGTGGGGTAGGATGTAAGGCCCCATAAATGTTTTCCTCAAAACCCGAACTCTATGATGCCAAAGTTGGCGTAGAGGTTAATAATAGTAGAAATTCTTCACGGAGAGCTTGCTCTCCGTGGTTTGGAATCTTTGGATTGAACAGTGCACGGGGGAATTGAAGGAAAATATTGGCCAGAAGTAGGCATTTCTGTGGCCGCAGAACCACTCTGAGGACCGCAGACTGGTCGTAGAGTGGGGTAGTTTTTTGGGGCATTGTTTATGTCAATTTCGCGGCCATTAAGCGACCGCATAACCATTTCACAAGCTGCACTTTGGTTGCATTGTCATCCTTACATGTTTTTGGAGGGAGGTTCTACGGTGCATTATGCGATCGCAGAACCGTTCTGCGGTGCATTATACGACCACAGAACAGGTCTGCGGGCCGCATAGTGACCGCAGACTTGGTCAGTTCCTCTCTAGATTACGCACCCCAATTTTGCGATGCGACTGCAGAACCTGTTCCGAAGCTTCACTTTTGGGGTTTTTAAACCCGACCCAATTCCGTTAAAACACATCCAAGAGACCATGTTTGAGCTAAAATCTAATATCTTTAGAGTGAGAGAGAGAGTCCTAGAGGGAGAAAGTGATCTTCATTAAACATTTCTCTTCAATTCTTTCTTAAGACTTTGAAGATTATCAAGAGAAGTACCCTAGGTCTATATCCAAAGAGGTAAGATTCTATCACCAAGCTCTTAATTTCGAAATGTAACTAGAATGGGCAATTAGTAAGGTAGTTCATGGGGGTGGGAGTGCTTACCTTGAATTCATGTATTCTTGAAGTATGTGGAAAGGTTGTGTGATACAAATGACAGAAAATGGGTTGGAGAAAGATGAAATCCTTCAAAAAGGGGTACTTAAAACATTGATACACACATAGTGTTTGATAAAACGCTCAAGTGAGCTAGAATCATGATCATTTTCCTAATGTTTTGTTCAATGTTGCTATATTGCTAAAATTGATTGAAGTTTCTAATATTCTAGAACATCTTAGAGTTTTAAGAAGCTCAATTAAGGTATGTTGGCTAAACCCTCTTCTTCATAGAATAGAGTCCCACAATGTTCATGTAATTGGTGTAAGGCCCAAATGGATCATTAAAGAATTGGTTGTTCCTAATGTGTTTGTGTTGAAGGATGTATATTCAATATTAATTCTAAATGCTTCATCATGTTATCTTACCATTTGAGGATGTGTTCAAAAAGTGGAATATATGTTAGAAATTGTAAGACTTAATGTCAAGATCAAATAAAGGTTGTTATGCCAAATTATATGAAAAGCCTCTATGTGCCAAAGATTCCCAAATTGCTCATATGTGAATTTAATGTCTTGAATGGGAAACCTTATCGTTGTTAATAATGATAAATATGTTTGAATGGGGAAAGGAGAACTGGAATTATGAAATACGGCCAAGTGCCAAGAATGACTTTATAATTGTGGTCACTAGTGCCAAGGAATTGAAAAGATGTGAAAGAAGTATGAAGTGATATGATTGATTGAAAAGGTAATGTCTCGGGCGAGACGGCCTAGCCGATCGGGCCGTGATCGGACGCCCTGCCGCACACATGGTGGTAATTATGCTGGCAATTATAATACAATTATGGTTATGGTTGATGTCTCAGATGAGACAACCTAGCCGATCGGGTCATGATCGGACTCCGTGTAAGAATACGGTGGCATTGTCAATTGTGGAATATCAGCACTAAAGATCACCCAACCTAATAACAAGGAAATTGACTTGAAAACCTATGTGATCCTTAACTTGATGTTTTAGTATTATTTGAAGCTCTTATTGAATTCTTGATTGTTCCTCTTGTATTATTATTCATTCTATTGAGATGGTCTTTAGCTATACATACTAGTACTATTCGACAGTACTAACGTCCCTTTTGCTGGGGGCGCTGCATCTTTAAATAGATGCAGATGGTTCTATAGCAGACAATGTTGATCACAGATAGTGCTGCATCCTCTTCTCAGCGAACTCGATGAGCCCCATTCCATTCTGGGGTCATGTATTGTACCTTTTGTTTATATTGTGGTCAGTTTTTGAGGTATAGCCGGGGCCTTGTTGCTGGCACCACCTTTACTCTCGTTTGTATCCTTAAAGGCTCCGTAGACACTATGTGGGTTGTATATGGGTATTGGGAATGTTAAACCAGTCATGTTGTGTTTGATCATTTGTTCCACTCGAACTACAAGAATTATGTATTTTGAGACTTAAAGGCGCAATGGCTAATGAAACGATTTAGTATTGTATGTATGAACTCCCTACTGTATAATTTATGAAATCATGTCTTTTCCTGATCTTAGGTGAGTTGGGTAGAAAGTATCTAACAGGCTTGCTCGACTGGGTTCACTCGGTTGAGCACCGGTTGCGCCTCCCGAGGATGGGGCGTGATAGTATACCGCTATCACTAATCAATGTCTCCTGTTGTGGAACTACCCGCATCCATTAAAAATGCAGCGCCCCCGGCAAAAGGGACGTTAGTACCGTCGAATAGCACTAATATGTATAACTAAACACCCTCGCAATAGAATGAATAATATTACGAGGAGGTATAATCATAAAATCAATAGAAGTCTCAAACAATACCAAAACATCAAGTTAGAACCACATAACTTTTCACGTAAATTTCCATATTTTTTAAGTTGGAGATCCTTAGTACCGATGTATCATCGTTCACAATACCATTATTCACAATACCAATACCACCGTACTTTTAGCACGTAGTTCGATTGCGACTCGATCGTCTAGGCCATCTCATTAGAGATATAAACCACAATCACTCTCAATACAATTGCTAGGTTCTAGCTCGTTTGAGCATTTTATCAAACACTAGGCGTGCATTAAGGTTTAAAGGTCCTTTTATGGAGTATTCCTTCATCCCACAACCCATTCTTTACCATTTTTAGCTCACAATATTCCTACACCCTTTGGTAACACATGCATGCAAAAACAAAATCTCCTATACCCAAGAATTGTCTTGCTAATTACCTATTTTTAGATAAATTTCGAAATGCCATCTGTTATTAGAGTTCATCCATGTCCCATGTAGGGTAGATCTGAATTGGGTAGTTGATAATACAGGGAATAATGGGTTGGGTTAATGACATTTCATATTTATACCATGTTGCCATGTCTATTTGTACAAGTAATTGCAAAATCTAAGTAGAA
>AWOL01S0034269.1:0-75719 GCA_000715115.1 Nicotiana otophora | reverse complement strand
TATTCACTACTTTATTACTTGACGACCACGTATACTTGCGTGAGTGTGTTTGGTCGCAACACTACACATGTTATCCCCCAAATGAGTATAACTGAGATGGGTGTGGCCAATTCTACATACATCTGTTACTGTTGAAGGTAGGTCACAATGTTTATATTTTTCTGCCATAGTTGAAAATACCGATAATCTTCATTAACTGGGTACCTCGTACCCTTCTCATCTTGCTCCTTTTACTTGTTGAAGCTTGTATCTATCTTCTGAATCTCTTATTGCCTTTCACCATAGAGGTGGATAGATATTCTTGCCTTAAGGATCCTTATCAAGAAGCTTACATGTAAGGTACACACATGTTCTGCGGAAGACCTCACATTTATCCATCATAGGGATGATGCAAACTCGAGTTCCTCTAACTCAACTCTTCCACGGCTATATCTCTTACCAACCATCATTCTGGATGTAGGTATCGGCGTATTATGAATGAGATAAAGTTTAGGAAATTGAGTTCTTACAACTGAGCTCTACCACACGATCTAGAGTAAGAAAAAAGAGTGAAAATTCTAAATGCCCTGTAGCATCCTGCTTATAAGTGTGGTGCACAACACACCCATAAACAAGACTCTACTAGACATGGCTTGTAGACTCCCTAGGACAGAACTGATCTGATACCACTTTTATCACGACCAAAACCTATGGGCTGCGACGGGCACCCGGTACCTTACTCAACCGAGTACCATCATAACTTATCTTTCGTATCATTCTATCATAGGTAAATGAACCGGAGTAAAGCATGAGGGAATAAACTTATACATAAGACATATGGATCTATAAGACCAAAATGACCACTCGTACACTGAACATAGGCCGACAAGGCCATACAATCTTTTACGTACATGACATCTGTTTACAAGCCTCTAAGGATACATAAATGTCATAAAGGTCGGGACAAAGCCCCACTATACTAATCAACACATGTCCTAATCATACTGACCAATAGTAACTCCAGAGCAAATGGAGCGCACCAACATTTTCGACTGTGCTGATAGCCTACTTGGAGGACTCTCGACCTATCTATCGGGACCTGCGGGCATCAAACGCAGCATCCCCAGGCAAAAGGAACGTCAGTACAAATAATGTACCGAGTAGGTAATGAATGAAAATCAGTAAACAATAGTCATGGGAGAAACATGGAGTAAAAGACTCAACATGTATATCTGAATAGCTTTGTGACTCATTTAATATTATAATGGCATACATATGCGTATAAATGTCATACCATGCATGGGTATATGCGTTCATAACATCATCAAGCCTCTGAGGGCATCCCATCATATCATTTCGGCCACTATGGGCAAATCATCAACGTATACCAGCTGATTAGGTGGTGGTGCGTATATAACGCTGTAATATTTTTCCATATCCCATATACATATATATGTGTGTGTATATATATATATATATACGCATATATAATGCCATCTGGTCATGGGTCAATGTACATGTACAAATGAATGCAATGCATGAGAAGTACGTCAATAAAATCTTTCGGAATGTCATAAGACCATCATGTCTTTGATTAATACTATGTAGTAAACTTTCTCAATTTGCGTATTTTCTGAGACCCATAAACAAATGATGTAATAATAAAACACATGGTAATTCAAGAACATAGGCACCTCTAATACTTCTATGAATAAAGTCATTTATGAAAGTTGTGCATTTGCTCGTTTCATTCGTGTCGTATAGATCATGCCAAAAGTAAAGAAGGAATAGCCTTTACATACCTGGACCGATTTTCTTGACAATTCCTCTAACAAACATCTTTTGCGATGAAACACGTAACGGCGAATCGAAGTAGGGGAAAATCTGTGTGATATCTTTGAGAAGGATTGCACTGTATTCCCTTAAAATTGCAAAATATCATGTTGTTATAATACTAAGAATTCTCGTTTGAATTCTTGAAGACACTTATGAGATCTCGTTGAATTATGAAGATGCTATGAAAAATCTTTACATTACTCATGAATATGCATCTTGTTTTTTAAGTTAGAGAGGTCTTATACCTTAGTGGGTGTGGGGCCCACTAAGGTGATGAATAATCCATTAAAATGACACCTTACCAAGTGACTTGAAGAGTCATCACATTGGCAAAGTTTGCTGGCAGTTTTTGTTTTTTTTTTGGGGGGGGGGGGGATTAGGCTTATCAAAATGTCCTAATTATTTAGCTAATCTTCCCCAAAATATTATTAATTATCCAATCAATTCCTTAATTAATTAGGTAATCTCCAATTACCCAATAATCCACATAATTAGAAATTATCTCAAATTACTTAAAGTACTACTCACTTTCAACATACCTTATACACCTCACTATCATGGTCATGTGGTACCTTGTATGGAACAAGTACATAAATACCGGGTATTATAGCTCGGACGATATTTTATCTCAAAATATCACACTTTGACAAAAATTCATTTTCTTTGATTTTCTTATCCTCTCACCTTCACGAAATTATTCATCACTTGTTTGAAATAGCATAATGCTTATAATCTCATTTCCGAACTTTTGTCGATTAACTTACGACGAAACTTTAACGTACGAAAATGCGGAATGTACTATCACATTTTTCGAGCTTCCATCAATTTACTTATGGTATATTTTCACGTACGAAAACATGGCGTGTAATATTTCTTCAGTTGGATCCTCCGGTGTTCACATGTGTTAATTCCGAGGAGGACCTACAGGACTTCATTGATGAGATGCATAAGACTCTCTGGGTTATGCGCGCTACTGAGATGGAGGGAGTGGAGTTGGCCGCCTACCGCCCGAAAGGGGTGGCATATTCTTGGTTTGAGCTGTGGGAGGAGGGGAGCCCTCCAGCGAGATGGAGTGAGTTTGCGGATGCCTTTATAGACCATTTCTTTCCTGTTGAGACTAGGGTAGCCCATGCCGCAGAGTTTGAGAATCTTATGAAAGGGAGTAGGAGTGCATGGGAGTATCACATGGAGTTCGCGCGCCTATCAAAATATGCTATTCACATGTTGCCTACTATGGAGGCTAGAGTGCGCCGGTTTGTGCAGGGCCTTAGCCCCTTGGTTATCAATGAGGTCGCTATAACTGCCTTGAATTCAGACATGAACTATGGGAAGATGGTAACATTTGCTCAAGCTACAGAGGACCGTAAGTTAAAGAACAGAAGAGAGAGAAAGGGTACCAGTAAGGCCTGGTCCGTGGGAAACTTTAGGGAGTCATTTGGTGGGGGAAGATCAGCTTTCAGGGGAAGGTCATCAGGGCCAACCTAGTCTCTTGCTCAGTCTTCAGCTAGTACACCACCAACAGGGCACAGTCAGCAGCAGGGGAGTCACTTCATGCTTAATCAGGACAGCAGGGGACCCCACAATCAGCTTCGATCAGGAGGGAGATTCCCACAGCAACGGAGGCCCCCATGCCCCAGGTGTGGGAAGATGCACTCGGGGATCTTCTACATAGACTTACCTATATGTTACGGGTGCGGATTGAGGGGTCATATTAAGAGGGAGTGTCATTCATCCCGCCATGGTGCGGGCAGGGGCACGTCACATCCATCCAGTTCTGCAGTTGCTACATTTCAGCACCCCCTCCAGCTCGAGGCCCTCCGGCACCAGCAGGGCATGGTGCAGCTAGGGGTGGCGCACAAAGTTCAGGAGGACCCAACCGTTTCTATGCTATGAGTGGTCGCCAGAGTGCAGGGGCTTCTCTAGATATCGTCACAGGTATATTGACTGTCCAAACTCATGATGTATATGCTATTATTGATCCCGGTTCCACCTTGTCCTATGTTACCCCTTTTGTTGCTATGGAATTTGGGATAGAATCATAACAGCTTCCTGATCCGTTCTCTGTATCTACTCTAGTTGGCGAGTCTATTTTGGCTGCACGGATTTATAAGGGTTATGTTGTCACAGTGCGTAGTCGGGACACCGTGGCCGATCTTATTGAAATGGGGATGGTTGATTTTGATGTAATTATGGGAATGGATTGGCTTTATTCATGTTCTGCTAAGCTCGACTGCCGAACTAGAACTGTGAGGTTTGAATTTCCTAATGAGCCAGTTGTTGAGTGGAAGGAGGATAATGTGGTGTCGAATGGTAGGTTTACTTCTTACTTTAAGGCCACGAATATGATTAACAAGGGGTGTATCTATCATTTGGTCTGGGTTACGGACACCGACGCTGAGGCACCTACACTCGAGTCTGTTCCAGTTGTAAATGAATTTATAGAGGTCTTTTCTGATGAGCTCCCTGGGATTCTGCAAGACAGGAAGATTGATTTTGGGATTGATGTGATGCCAGGTATGCAGCCTATATCTATTCCGCCCTACAGAATGACACCAACAGAATTGAAAGAACTAAAGGAATAGTTGAAGGATTTCTTAGAAAAGGGTTTCATCCAACCGATTGTGTCACCATGGGGCGCGTCGGTTCTCTTTGTGAGGAAGAAAGATGGATCACTAAGGATGTGTATTGACTACCGGCAGCTCAACAAAGTCACAATCAAAAACAAATACCCATTACCAAGAATAGATGATTTGGTTAATCAGTTACAGGGTGCTAGACACTTCTCCAAAATTGATTTACGATCCCGGTATCACCAACTGAAGATCAGGGAGCGGGATATTCCGAAAATAGCTTTTAGGACCCGGTATGGGCATTTTTAATTTCTGGTGATGTCTTTTGGGCTAACAAATGCCCCATCGGCTTTCATGGATCTTATTAATTAGGTTTTCAAGCCTTTCCTCAACTCCTTTATGATAGTGTTCATTGACGATATTCTTGTGTATTCACGAGGTCGGGAGGACCATGCCGATCATCTCAGGGCAGTGTTGCAGACTCTTCATCAGCATCAATTGTATGTGAAATTTTCAAAGTGTGAATTTTGGCTCAAATATGTCACATTTTTGTGTCATGTTATCTCTAGAGAAGGAATCAAGGTTGATCCTCAAAAGATTTCAGCAGTAAAGAATTGGCCTAGACCTACAATGCCCATCGAGATTCGCAGTTTCTTGGGCTTAGCAGGATATTACAGGAAGTTTGTGGAGGGGTTCTATACTCTTGCCTCTCTGTTGACTAAATTGACTCAGAAAGCAGTTAAGTTCCAATGGTCCGATGCTTTTGAAAGGAGCTTCCAGGAGTTGAAATCGAGATTGACTACATCGCCGGTGTTGAACTTGCCAGAGGGTACAGATGAATTTGTGGTATATTGTGATGCTTCAAGAATTGGGCTTGGGTGTGTGTTAATGCAACACAACAAAGTTATAGCATATTGTGATGACCCAAATGTTATCTTTAAATTTAATAATTAATTATGTGTTCTAAGACCTCAAAAAGCACTATTTATCACTCCTCGACTTGCGTGCGCAGTCTGTAAATTTTTGAAGAAAGTTATGTGGATTGACTTTTGATATTGGAGCCGGAATCTGATTCTGGAAGTTTGAATAGCTCCGTTATGTTATTTATGACTTGTGTGCCAAATTTGAAGTTATTCCGGATTCATTTAATATGTTTTGGCACGAGATTTTCAAATTTGAAAGTTTAAAACTCAAAGTTTGAATCGGGGTGTGAATTGTAATTTCAGCGTTGTTTGATGTGACTTTAGACCCCGAGTAAGTCCGTATTATGTTAGGGACTTGTTGGTATATTCGAACGGGGTCCTGAGTACCCCGAGAGTGATACTGATTGAAATCGGATCAAGAATTGTACTTAAGGAAAAATATTAAATTTGGCCTTCTGGTGTAATCGCACCTGGGATTTGTTACCGCAGGTGTGAGCTCGCAAAAGCGAGCATTCCATCGCAGAAGCGGCCTGGGCAATCTAGGCAAAAATTACACAGGTGCGGAAACTTGCACTCATCCGCGCGTCTGCAGAAGCGGACTCTTCGATCGCAGGAGCGGAAGGCAGCGCAAGTGCGCATTTTTCCTCCACAGATGCAAGCCATCTCCTGGCAGCCCCATTTCACAAATGCGAGGCTGCAGGTGCGAAAATATAGCTCGCTAATGCGAATATACTGGGCAGAATACATAAAATTGGGTCTTAGCCATTTTTACTCATTTTTGAGTTTTAAGTCTCGAATTTTGGCGATTCTTGGGCGATTTTCACGGGAAAACTTTGGAGTAAGTATTCCTTATCCTATATTGATTATATTTCATGATTTCATACTCATTTACATCATGAATCCGTGAATTTATGGAGGAAAAATTAGATTTTTATAAAACAAACTTCCAAAAACGAAAATTTTAGATTTGAAGGTCCATTTGACATCGGAATTTGATAAATTTTGTATGGTTGGTCGTCTCGGAATGGGTGTTCGGATTTCATAAGTTTTTCCGAGATTTGGGATGTGGGTCCCACTGTCAAATATTTAAATGAATTTCGAATCTTTATCCGAAAAATTAGTAAATTCATATGGAATAAATTCCTATAATTCGTATTGAGTATATTGAATTGTTTGTGAATAGATTTGAAGCTTTTGGAGACAAATGTAAAAGGAAAAGCGGTGGTCGAGTAATTGATTGGAATTTGCAAAGCGAGGTAAGTGTCGTGGTTAACCTTGACTTGAGGGAATAGAACCATTAAACTATTTGTTATGTGAAATGCATGTGAATGACGTATAGGCGAGGTTATGAGTGTCTATACGTCATTAAATTAATTGTTTTTATATTTACTTGAAAAATCATAAATTATTTTAATCATAAATTAATTGTTATAATAATTATTTCTTTCCTATTCTTTGACAAATATTAATTCTTGAATTCCTGTAATAATTGTTACATGCTATTTGATTTACGTATATTAATTGCTACTTGACATTTATTGGGGGATCGGGTTGCACGCCGCAACAGACTTGATTAAAATGAATATATTGGAGGAGCGGATTACACGCCGCAACAGAATTGAATATGAATATATTGTGAGAGCAGGTTGCACGCTGCAACGGAAATTGATGGAAATGATAATTGGTTATGACTGCTGAGTTGGCTTCAATTGTTATAAATGAGTTACCTGATTTATTTCAATTATTTGTTGTTGTTACTAATATTGCGTAGAGGTTATTGTAAGTGACCCACCTTAGCCTCGTCACTACTTCGTCAAGATTAGGCTCAGCACTTACCAGTACATGGGGTCGGTTGTACTGCTACTACATTCTGCACTTCTTGTGCAGATTTCAGAGTTGGTCCCAGCGGCGTACCATAGACTTTCTCATATTTCAGCTAGCGGAGGAGACTTAAGTTATAACTGCACGGCGTCCACAGTTCTGAAGTCCCCGTCTACTTTCCTTTAGCTGTATATTTATTTCCAGATAACTTATTTTATTCAGGCCCTAATTTGTATTATTCTAGAAGCTCGTGCACTTGTGACACCAATTCTGGGATGGTATATAGACACCGTTGTTTTTGTGGATTATTCACTACATTTCAGACTTTACTTTCGCATTTGTTCTTTATTATTAATAAATTTAAAAATTGTTTTAAAAATGGATAATATTATTCTAACGTTGGATTGCCTAGCAAGTGAAATGTTAGGCGCCATCACTGTCCAAAGGTGGGAATTTCGGGTCGTGACAGTTGGTATCAAAGCACCAGGTCACATAGGTCTCACGAGTCACGAGCAAACTTAGTAGAGTCTGAAGGATTGGTACGGAGACGTCTGTACTTATCTCTCAGAGGCTATGAATTTTAGGAACAATATCACTTCTTTCTTATTCTGTCGTGCGAATTTATTCTATCACTGATGATTGAACCATTCTACTCTTATTCTCTCGCAGATGGTGAGAACACATAATTCCTCTACCGATGGATAGGGACTAGAGCCCCCGGTGGCAACTATGGCCAGGGGTAGAGGTCGAGGTCGTGGTTGTGCTAGAGGCCGAGGCAGAGGCCGAGGTAGAGCTCAGTCCAGAGCTTGAGCAGCTGCACCTATTGTAGAACCTCAGGTGTATATTCAGGAGGAGGTTCCAGTTCAGGATGTACCAGTTGGACCATTTCAGGTCCCGGAAGGATTCATAGCTACTCCAGTGCTTCAGGATGCTCTAGTCCGTTTGGTGAGTCTTATGGAGGGCGTGGACCAGAATGGTCCATTTCCAATGGCACCAACCGTTTCACAGGCTGTGGGAGGAGCACAAACTCCCACAGATGGCTCCCCAGAATCAGGCTCCAGCAGCCCCGCCTGTTGGGGTAGTTCAACCAGTTGTTGCGGCACAGACCAGTGATAGGCCCGCCATGTATTTTGAGGCCTTATTGAGACTGGATAAGTTTACTAAGCTCTTCCCCATTCACTTCAGTGGTACACCTTCTAAAGACCCACATGATTATCTTAAACGCTACCACGAGGTGCTACGAAACATGGGTATAGTTGAGACCAATGAGGTTGATTTCGCTGTATTTTAGATGACGGATTCTATGAAGAGGTCGTAGAGAGATTATACATTGACCAGACCCGTTGGATAGCCTGTACATACCTTGGAGAAGTTCTCTCAGCTATTCCTGGAGAAGTTCCTTCCTATCACACTGAGAGAGGAATTCCGCAGGCAATTTGAGCATCTACAGCATGGCAGTATGACTGTTACTCAATATGAGTCCCATTTTGTGGATTTGGCCCGTCATGCTCTCCTTTTACTACCTACTTAGGGAGAGAGAGTGAGGAGGTTTATTGAGGAACTCACTCACCCTATCAGGCTTCAGATGGCCAAGGAAACTGAAAGTGAGATTTCTTATCAAGCGGCTGCTAATGTCGCGAGGAGGATCGAGATGGTTCTTGCACAGGAGAGAGGGAAGAGGTCTGATAAGAGGCCTCGTCAGTTTGGTGGTTTCAGTGGTGCCTAGTCCGGAGGTAGGGGTAATTTTGGTAGGGGTCATCCTCCCAGACCATTTTATTCAGCACTTTATTCATCTCATGGTGCTTCAGGGAGTCACGGTCCTATTATGCCTTACTATGGGTAGCCAACATTCAGTACACATTCAGCTCCTATCAGTGCACCGCCACTCCAGAGTTACTACAACGGTTATCTGGCCCATTTGGGTCAACTTCAGCAGCCACGGCATCAGGATGGGTGTTATGAGTGTGGAAATATTGGTCACATCATGAGGTATTGCCCTAGGTTTGTGAGTAATAGATCTCAGCAGGATTCTCGTGCCATCATACGGGCACCGGTTGCTTCACCGCCTGCTCAGCCAGCTAGAGGTAGGGGTC
Organism: Nicotiana otophora; assembly: GCA_000715115.1. NCBI lineage: Eukaryota > Viridiplantae > Streptophyta > Magnoliopsida > Solanales > Solanaceae > Nicotiana > Nicotiana otophora. The sequence continues at coordinate 66,497 of AWOL01S0034269.1, read as the reverse complement.
AGGCAGTTAGCGGTGGAGGTTAGGCCATTAGAGGTGGAGGTCAGACCGTTAGAGGTAGAGGCCAGCCAGTTAGAGGCCGTCCTAGAGACACAATTCAGAGTGGTGGGGCTCATCCCCAATTTTATGCTTTTCCAGCTAGGCCTGAGGCCGAGTCATCTGATGCTATGATCACAGTTATTATTCCAGTTTGCCATAGAGATGCTTCAATTCTATTTGACCCAAGATCTACTTATTCCTATATGTCCTCCTATTTTTCTTCATATTTGGTTGTGCCTTGTGATTCTCTGAGTGCTTCTGTGTGTGTATCTACACCGGTTGTTAGACTCTGTTGTAGTAGATCATGTTTATCTTTCGTGTGTGGTTACTATTGGTAGTCGTGAGACTAGTGTGGATCTTCTACTTCTTGATATGGTAGATTTTGATGTCATCTTGGGTATGGATTAGTTGTCCCCTTATCATGCTATATTGGATTATCATGCCAAGACAGTGACCCTAGCCATGTCGGGGTTACCTTGATTAGAGTGGAAAGGAACTCCTGGTCATTCTATCAGCATGGTTTTCTATCTATGTTGTTGTTTTGAGGTTTTATACACATTGTATGAAGTCTTGGGCTATTTGTTGTGAAATTAATTGATTTTGTTATATCTGTGGAATTGGTTGTGGGCCGGGGATGCCACCTGACAGAGATATTGACTTCTGTATTGATTTGGCTCTGGGCACTCAGCCCATTTCTATTCCACCATACCGTATGGCCCCGTCGGAGTTGAAAGAATTAAAAGAGCAGTTACAAGACTTGCTTGATCAGGGATTCATTAGACCCAGTATCTTGCCCTGGGGTGTACCAGTACTATTTGTAAAGAAGAAAGATGGCTCTATGCGGATGTGTACAGATTATCGGCAGTTGAACAAGGCCACTATCAAAAACAAATATCCGCTGCCAAGTAATAATGACTTATTTGATCAGCTTCAGGGTGCCAAGGTATTTTCGAAGATCGATTTGAGGTCTGGTTACCATCAGTTGAAGATTAGGGCATTTGATGTCCCTAAAATGGCTTTTCGGACTCGGTATGGGCATTACAAATTCCTAGTGATGTCATTTGGGCTGACAAATGCCCCAGCAGCATTTATGGATTTGATGAATCGGGTGTTCAAGCCTTATTTGGATTCTTTTGTGGTTGTATTCATTGATGACATCTTGATTTACTCCAGCAGTCGAGAAGAGCATGAGCAACATCTTCGGAGGGTGCTTCAGACTTTGAAGAATAATCAGTTATGTGCTAAATTTTTAAAATGTGAATTTTGGTTAGACTCAGTTGCCTTTTTGGCACATGCTGTATCGGCAAAAGGAATAAAGGTGGATCCTAAGAAGATTGAGGCTATTCAGAATTGGCCTAGACCTACTTCAGTTACAGAGATCCGGAGTTTCCTGGGTTTAGCAAGTTATTATCATAGGTTCGTGGAAGGGTTTTCATCTATAGCAAGCCTATTGACAGACTGACCCAGAAAGGTGTCCCATTCAGATGGTCAGACGAGTGTGAGTTGAGCTTCCAGAAGCTCAAGACTGCTTTGACTAAGGCGCCAGTGTTGGTATTACCCATAGGTTTAGGATTGTATATGGTATATTGTGACGCATCTCACATTGGGCTTGGTGCAATATTAATATAAGATGGTAAGGTGAATGCATATGCATCGCGGCAGTTGAAAGTTCACGACAAGAATTATCCTGTTCATGACTTTGAACTGGCAGCGATTGTTCATGCGCTGAAGATCTGGAGGCATTACTTCTGCGGTGTCTCGTGTTAGGTATTTACTGATCATCATAGCCTTCAATATCTGTTCAAACAAAAATATCTTACTTTGAGGCAAAGAAAATGTTTGGAGTTGTTGAGGGACTATGATATCACCATTTGTTATCACCCCGAAAAGGCCAATGTGGTAGCCGATGCTTTGAGTAGAAAGGTTGTGAGTATGGGCAGTCTTGCGTATATTCCGGTTGGTGTGAGGCCATTAGCTGCAGATGTTTAGACTTTGGCTAATCAGTTCGTGAGGTTAGATGTTTCAGAACCCAGTCGGGTTCTACCTTGCACGGTCGCTCGATCTTCCTTATATGAGCGTATCATAGAGAGGCAATATGATGATCCTCATTTTCTTGTCCTTAAGGACACGGTGATTCCAAATAGGTTGTTGTGGGGAAAGATGGAGTTCTGCGAATGTAGGGTCGTATTTGTTTGCCTAATATGGATGGGTTTTGTTAATTAATTCTAGAAGAGGCCCACAGTTCCAGGTATTCTATTCATCCAGGTGCCGCTAAAATGTATCAAGATTTACGGCAATATTATTGGTGGAGGAGAACAAAGAAGGATATAGTTGCATATGTAGCTTGGTATCTGAATTATAATTAAGTTAAATACGAGTATCAGAGACCTGGTGGTTTGCTTCAGAAGTTACAAATTCCTGAGTGAAAGTGGGAGCGTATCACTATGGATTTTGTTGTTGGGCTCCCACGGACTCAGAGAAAATTTGGCACACTTTGGGTCATTATGGACAGGTTAACCAAGTCATCACATTTCATTCCAGTGGCAGTTACCTATTCTTCAGAGAGGTTAGCTAAAATTTACATTCGTGAGATTATCCGCCTACACGGTGTGCCCGTGTCAATTATTTCAGATCGAGGTACGCAATTTACCTCACACTTCTGGAGGGCTGTACAATGTGAATTAGGCACGCGGGTTGAGTTGAGTACAACATTTCATCCACAGACAGACGGACAGTCAGAGTGCACCATTCAGATATTGGAAGATATGCTTCTCGCTTGTGTTATAAACTTTGGAGATTCTTGGGATAAATTCTTTCCACTTGCTGAGTTTGCTTATAATAATAGCTACCAGTCGAGCATTCAGATGGCTCTATATGAGGCATTGTACGGAAGGCGATGCCGGTCGCCAGCTGGTTGGTTTGAACTGGGAGAGGCTCGGTTGTTGGGTACCGATTTGGTACAGGATGCCTTGGATAAGGTCAAGGTTATTCATGATCGACTTCGCACAGCTCAGTCTAGGCACAAGGGTTATGCCGACCGTAAAGTTCGTGATATTGCATTCATGGTTGGAGAAAGAATATTACTCCGAGTTTCACCTATGAAAGGTGTAATTAGGTTCGAAAGGAAGGGCAAGTTGAGCCCTAGGTATATTGGACCTTTTGAAATTCTTGAAAGAGTGGGTGAAGTAGCCTACAGGCTTGCATTACCACCTAGTTTATCAGCGGTTCATCCGGTGTTCCATGTGTCTATGCTCCAGAAATATCATGGTGATCCGTCCAATGTGTTAGATTTCAGCTCAGTTCAATTGGGCAAAGATTTGACTTACGAGGAGGAGCCAGTGGCTATTCTAGCCCAGCAGGTCCGACAGTTGAGGTCTAAGAGTTATCCTTCAGTTCTAGTGCAATGGAGAGGTCAGCCGGTAGAGGCATCTACCTGGGAGTCCAAGTAGGACATGCAGAGTAAATATCCACAATTATTCACCAGCTCAGGTACTTTTTCTAACTTCGTTCGAGGACGGACGTTTGTTTTAGAGGTGGAGAATGTGATGACCCAAAATGTCATACTTAAATTAAAAATTAATTTTGTATTCTAAGACCTCGAAAAGCACTATTTATCACTCCTCGACTTGCGTGCGCAGTCTGTAAAATTTTTCGAAAAGTTTTTATGTGAAAAATAGATTAAAATATGAAATAGAGCCTTAAAACTCAATTGAGTTGACTTTGGTCAACATTATGAGAAAACGGACCTGGATCAATATATTGACAGTTCTTGTAGGCCCGTGTTGTGATTTGGGACTTGGGCGTATGCCCGAAATTTAATTTGGAGGTCTCTAGCTCAAGTTATGACCATTTAACGGAAACTAGTAATTTAAAGGCTAAAGATTTCCAAGTTTGACCACGGGGTTGACTTTTTAATATCGGAGCCGGAATCCGATTCTAAAAATTTGAATAGCTCTGTTATGTCATTTATGACTTGTGTTCCAAATTTGAAGTCATTCTAGATTCATTTAATATGTTTTTGGCACGAGATTTGCAAATTTAAAAGTTTAAAACTCAACGGGTGTGAATTGTAATTTTAGCATTGTTTGACGTGATTTTAGACCCCGAGTAAGTCCATATTATGTTACGGGACTTGTTGGTATATTCGGACGGGGTCCCGAGTACCCCGAGAGTGGTACGGATTGAAATCGGATAAAGAATTGGACTTAAGGAAAAATGTGAAATTTTGCCTTCTAGTGTAATCGCAGCTGCAGATTTTTGACTGCAGGTGTGAGCTCGCAGAAGCGAGCATTCTATCGCAGAAGCGTCCTGGGCAAGCTGGGCAAAAATTCCGCAGGTGCGGAAACTTGCACGCACCCGAGCGTCCGCAGAAGCGGACTCTTCGATCACAGGAGCGGAATGCAGCGCAGGTGCGCATTTTTCCTCCGCAGATGCGAGGCCTCGCCTGGCAGCCCCACTTCGCAAATGCGAGATTTTTCTCGCAAATGCGAGGCCGCAGGTGCAAAAATATAGCCTGCAAATGCGAAAATGCTGGGCAGAATACATAAAATCGGGTCTTAGCCATTTTTACTCATTTTTGAGTTTTAAGTCTCAGATTTTGGCGATTCTTGGGCGATTTTCATTGGAAAACTTTGGGGTAAGTATTCCTTATCCCCTATTGATTATATTTCATGATTCCATACTCATTTACATCATGAATCCGTGAATTTATGGAAGAAAAATCAGTTTTTTTATAAAAATACTTCCAAAAACGAAAATTTAAGATTTGAAGGTCCATTTGACATCGGAATTTGATATATTTTGTAGGGTTGGGCTCGTCTCGGAATGGGTGTTCGGATTTCGTAAGTTTTTTCGAGAGTAGTGATGTGGGTCCCACTATCGAATACTTAAATGAATTTTGGATTTTTATCCGGAAAATTAGTAAATTCATATGGAATAAATTCCTATGAATCGTATTGAGTATATCGAATTGTTTGTGAATAGATTTGAAGCTTTTGGAGACAAATTTAAAAGGAAAAGTTGTGGCCGAGTAATTGATTGAAATTTGCAAAGCAAGGTAAGTGTCGTGGTTAACCTTGACTTGAGGGAATAGAATCCTTAAACTATTTGTTATGTAAAATGCATGTGAACGACGTATAGGTGAGGTGACGAGTATCTATACGTCGTCAAATTAATTGTTTGCATATTTACTTGAAAAATCATAAATTGTTTTAATCATGAATTAATTGTTATAATAATTATTTATTTCCTATTATTTGATAAATATTAATTCTTGAATTCCTGCAATAATTGTTACATGCTATTTGATTTATGTGTATTAATTGCTACTTGACATTTAGCATATTTAGCATTAAACTGCCTATTCTCTCTCTGATTTCCTTAATAAATTGCTATTTGTCATTATTTATTTCATAATTAAATTATAATTATTGTATACTTATTGTCTTAAAAACTTTATATTAATTGTTCCATTCCTTGGGGTAATTTCTTCTATAAGAATTGGTAAATGAATATATTGGAGGAGCGGGTTGTACGCCGCAACAGAATTAATTGAAATGAATATATTGGAGGATCGGGTTGCACGCCGCAACAAACTTATTTGAATGTTGATGTGTGTGTGTGTGTGTATATATATATTGGGGGATCGGGTTGCACGCCGCAAGAGACTTGATTAAAATGAATATATTGGAGGATCGGGTTGCACGCCGCAACAAAATTGTATATGAATATATTGTGAGAGCGGGTTGCACACTTCAACGGAAATTGATGGAAATGATAATTGGTTATGACTGTTGAGTTGGCTTCAATTATTATAAATGAGTTACCTGATTTATTTCTATTATTTGTTGTTGTTACTAATATTGCGTACAGGTTAATGAAAGTGACCTGCCTTAACCTCGTCACTACTTCGTCGAGGTTAGGCTCAGCACTTACCAGTACATGGGATCGATTGTACTGATACTACACTCTGCACTTCTTGTGCAGATTTAGGAGTTGGTCCCAGCGGCGTACCATAGACTTGCTCGGATTTCAGCTACCAGAGGAGACTTAAGGTATAACTGCACGACATCCACAGTTCTAATGTCCCCATCTACTTTACTTTAGCTGTGTGTTTATTTCCAGACAGCTTTATTTTATTTAGACCCTAATTTGTATTATTGTAGAAGTTCGTGCACTTGTGACACCAATTCCGAGATGGTATTTTGACACCGTTGTTTTTATGGATTATTCACTACATTTCAGACTTTACTTGTGCATTTGTTCTTTGTTATTAATAAATTTAAATATTGTTTTAAAAATGGATAATATTATTCTAGAATGTCGGCTTACCTAGCAAGTGAAATGTTAGGCGCCATTATGGTCCGAAGGTGGGAATTTCGGGTCGTGACACATATGCTTCTGGGCAATTCAAGAATCATGAAAAGAATTATCCAACACATGACTTAGAACTTGCGGCGGTGGTTTTTGCATTGAAAATTTGGCGTCACTATTTCTATGGGTCCATGTGGATGTATTCATGGACCATAAGAGTCTTCAATATATTTTCAAATAAAAGGAGTTGAATCTGATGCAGAGAAGATGGCTTGAGTTACTCAAGGATTATGACATTGATATTATATATCACCTGGGGAAAGCCAATGTTGTGGCGGATGCTCTTAGCCGGAAATCTATGGGTAGTTTAGCACACTTGGAGGTATATCAAAGGCCATTGGCCAAGGAAGTCCATCGATTGGCTAGTTTGGGAGTTCGTTTTGTGGACTCTAGTGTAGGAAGGGTAATTATGAACTTGTTTCCTATGAATTTAGTACCACTTGTTCAGTTAATGTAAATGTGTTCCTTTTGATTATGTGTTGCTTATGAGGCCATAATTGGTACTGTTTTGAGTTTGTTACGTCATTGATTGTGCATATGTTTGTAAGATGTGTTTCTGGGGCTCTCTGGCGGGTGAATAGGCCTAGTTACAAAGGGAACTCTGGCAAAATATTTGGAAATGTAGGGAGTTAGTTAAATTTGGAGTTGCTGATGTAGGGTATGATAATTGAGTTGCACAAGGTGCTAATAAGGACCCTGATCCTCATTCAAGGACGAATGATCTTAAGTGGGGGACGATGTAACGTCCCGTAAAATGTTTCCTATAAACCCGATTTCCGTGATGCCAAAGTAGGCGTAGATGTTATATTAGTAGACATTCTTCACAGCGAGATTGCGAGCCGCGACTCAAACGTTTTGGATTGAATATTGCGTTGGGGAATTGAAGGAAAGCATTAGGCAGAAGTACGCATTTCTGTGGCCGCAGAACCACTCTGCGGACCACAGACTGGTCGCAGAGTGGGGTAGATTTCTGGGGCATTTTTGATGCCCAATTTCGCGGCCATTATACAACCGCATAACCGTTTTGCGGGTCGCATTCTTGTCGCATATACTGCTTTGGGATTGTTTGGAGGGAGGTTCTGCGGTGCACTATGCGACCACAGAACCGTTCTGTGGTGCATTATGCGATCGTAGAACAGGTCTACGGGTCGCATAGTGACCGCAGACCAGGCCAATATTTTTCTAGTTTTGGCACCCAGCTTCGCAGTCATTTCACGGACCGCATAACCATTATGCGGTCGCATATGCGACCTTAAAACCCGTTCCGGAGTTTTATTTTTGGGATTTTTAAACCAGACCCAATTCCGTTAAAACACACCCCATAGACCATTTTGAGCACATTTCTAATATTTTAGAGTGAGAGGGAGAGTTCTTAGAGTGGGGGAGCAATCTTTAACCATTACCCATCAATTCTTGCTCAATCATTGAGGATTAACAAATGAAGTTTTCGCCCTAAAGGTAAGAATCTATGTCCTAGCCCTCAATTCTCAAATCTTGTAAAAATGGGGTAATTAGAGAGGCAATTATTGGGTGTGGGGGTTGTTGTCTTGCATGCATGTATCCTTGAAGTATGTGAGAAGATTGTGAGCTAAAACTGGTAGAGAGTGGGTTGGAAAATGATGGAATCTTCCACAAAAGAGCCTTAGAACCTTAATGCACACCTAGTATTTGATAAAATGCTCAAATGAGCTAAAACCATGATCATCTTCCTAATTTTTGGTTCAACTTGTTATATTTCTATAATAGATTGAAGTTGCTAAGAATTCCGGATCATTTTAGAGTTGAGAAGCTCAATTGAGGTAAGTTGGCTAAACCCCATTCTTCTTAGAATCGAATCCCACAATGTTCATGTATTTGGAGTAAGTCCTTGATCATTATTGAATTGGCTTTTTCTAATATGGTTGTGTTGAAGGATGTTTGTTCAATGTTTATTCTAAATACTTCATCATGTCATCTTGCCATTTGAGAATATGTTAAAAAATGTGGAATATGTGTTAGAAATGTTAAAACTTTATGTCAAGACCGAAATAAAGGTTGTTATGCCAAATTGTATGAAAGGCCTCTATGTGCCTAAGATTTCCTAAATTGCTCATATGTGAATTAATGACTTAAATGGGAAACTCTATTGATGTTGATAATGATAATGATATTTGAATGTGGAAAAGGGAACTGGAACTATGAAATACGGCCAACTGCCAAGAATGACTTTGTAATTGTTAAGAAGTACGATGTGAGATGATTGACTGAAGAAGGTAATGTCTCAAATGAGATGGCCTAGCCGATCGGGCCGAGATCGGACTTTGTGTAAGAATACAGTGGTATTATGGATGAAATTGTGGTAATGTCTCAAATGAGATAGCCTAGCCGATTGGGCCGTGATCGGACGTCATGCCGCACACATGGTGGTACTGTGCTGGAAATCATAATGAAATTATGGTAATGTCTCAAATGAGACGACCTAGCCGATTCGGTCGAGATTGGACTCCGTGTAAGAATACGAAGGTATTGTGAATTATGGAATATCGGTACTAAAGATCACCCAATCTAATAATATGGAAATTGACTTGAAAACGTATATGATCCTTAACTTGTTGTTTTAATATTATTTGAAGCCCTTATTGAATTCTTGATTGTTTCTCTTGTATTATTATATATTCTATTGAGTTGGTGTTTAGCCTTACATACTAGTGCTATTCAACGGTACTAACATCCCTTTTGCTGGCGGCGCTGCATCTTTAAATGGATGCAGGTGGTTACATAGCAGACAACGTTGATCACAAATAGTGCTGCATCCTCTTCTCAACGGACTCGGTGAGCCCCATTTCATTCCGTGGTCATGTATTGTACCTTTTGTTTATATTGTGGTCACTTTTGAGGACTAGCCGGGGCCTTGTTGACGGAACCACCTTGACTCTCTTTTGTATCTTTAGAGACTCCGTAGACGCTGTGTGGGTTGTACATGAGTACTAGAAAGGTCAAACGGATTATGTTGTATTTTGGATTTTGGTTCCACTAAATCACAAAATATATGCCATTTTGAAACTTAACAGGAAATAGAAAAATGAAATGGTTTGGTAATGTCTATGCATATGGTCCTTCTACTGGTTAGCTAATAAAAACATGCCTTCTCTTATCATGGGTGAGTTGGGTAGAAAGTATCTAACAGGCTTGCTCGGTTGGGTTCACTCGGTTGAGCAATGGTCGTGCCTCCCGAGGTTGGGGCGTGACATAGTGTTCGTTCATCATCATCATCATCATCATTATCTGAGCTTTCATCTGAGCTTTCTCCCTAAGCAGCGACCATAACCTTGTTTGATCCTTTGTTGTGGCCTTTCTTGGTATGAACCTCTTCCTTCGTTCAGCTCTTTCCTTCTTCCATTCAATTTCCCACAAAGGACAGTTTTTGATCATGTTGACCAGTCTTTCCACACGTGTAGCAGCCATCATTGGTTTGCTTCTACGGAGCTCTTGCCTTGTTGTAGCTTCCACTTCTTGAAGAACTCTTTCCTCTCCTTAGGTACTTCTTGAAGTCTTTGGTGATCATTGCCATTTAATCATCTTCCAGATCAGAACCTTCAGTGATTCTGAGTGCCAAGCTCCTTTCCTTCTTAGGTACATCCATTTTCATGGTTTTTCTTCTAAGTTCATAGGCAGTGAGATTCCCATTAAATTCATCTAGTGAGAAAATGGCAATATTCTTTGATTCCTGGATGGCCCTAATCTTGCTTTCCCAAGTAATTGGCAAGACCCTAGTGAGTATTTTCTCAACTCTTTCTTCTTCAGTGATAATCCTTCCAAGAGATTTTAGTTCATTTGTCAATGTAGTGAACCTTGGGTACATCTCCTGAATGATTTCTCCATCCTTCATAGAAACGTTCTCATACTGAGAGTACAATAGAGTTCCTCTAAATCTCTTCACCTGAGTTGTTCCTTAATGAGCCACTTGCAGTGTGTCTCAAATTGTCTTAGCAGTGGAACATCCTTGGATTCTGCTGTACTCATCTGGACCAAGTCCACAAACAAGCCACTTCTTGGCTTTGGTATGCTTTTCCCACTTCTTCAAATCCCCGGCATTGCAATCAGCTCTTGTGTTTGGCACATCTACTCCTTCAGCATTTTTCTTCAAAGTAGCTAGTGGATCATCAGTAACAATGTCTCATAGCTCATAGTCCTCTCCATGTATGTGATCTCTCATTATTGACTTCCACCAAGAGTAGTACTGGCCATTAAAGAGTTGTGGCCTAGTAGTGGATTGCGCTTCCCAATTTCCAGGTGGTGCACTCATCTTGATGTTCCCCTAAGGTGTTGGACTCTATAAGGATAACCCGCTCTGATACCAATTGATGTTTTATACTTCAATAGCACACAAGAGGTGGGTGATTTGTGTGGTGTCCAATTTTTTGCATGCACAGATTATAGAAGGACCTGATTTTTCTATGTGTCCCTTATACTACAGTTGTAGAATAATAAATCCAGAAAGTAAAGAACACAAGTATTTTTACGTGAAAATACCTAACTCAAAAGGTACAAAAACCACGACCTACTACCTAGTAGGTGTCACGACCCAAAATCCATTAAAGGTCGTGATGGCACCTAACACCGCTGTCAGGCAAGCCAACCATAATTAATTAACTTAATTACCTATTTTAGTATTTTTGAAATAAAAATATGTTCAATTAAATAGTAAAGATAGAACTCATAGAGTAAGTGATAAATATTTTAGCAACTAAATTTATAAGCAAGGAGTTAAAATAAAATACAGCATCTGTCCGGAATACAAATTAGAAAGGAAAAATGTAAATAACTTTGAAGGAGACTCTGTTGGCTGCGGATCGTAATATAGAATGCAGCTCACCTAAGTCCCCGCATTTTAACCACACCTCTGCGCCCACAAGGCCGCTAGACATATTTGTACCTGCACAATAAAAATGTGCAACAAGTGTAGCATGAGTACGAAAAACAACATGTACCCAGTAAGTATCAAGCCTAACCTCGAAGAAGTAGTGACGAAAGGTCGACTTTAACACTCACTAAGGGTCAATAATATTAAAATAGAGATAGTTAAATCAACATGATTTATAGGAATAACAATAATTTTCTTTAACAAGCAGAAATAATTAACTCTTTCGATTCCAATATTTTTCATTTTATCAATTAGCTTCACAAGATACAATAAAATATCAAGATATCGTGTAATTATTATTATTAGGCACGATTTCTGCCGAGGTCGTACCGCCCGATCCAGAGTGTCGTGTACACTGCCGAGGGACGTGCGGCACGATCCATAGATGCATCTATACTGCCAAGGTGTTCGGCCCGCTCCACAAGAAAGGAGGACATTTTCTTATGTACCTCCGGAATGAGAATATATATATTATGAGATTAATACAAGAGGGTGTACAATTTCTTTTAACAATTAATTAATTTATATAAAAATTCAAGTATATGAGATTTCAATCTTTTACTATTTCCCCTAACAATTCACAGTATAGTTCAAATACGTTAATTAAATAAAGGATACAATTAACACACGTAATTCATGATTTGAATCCTAAACTACCCGGACTTTAGCATAAATAGTAGCTACGCACAGACACTTATCACTTCGTGCTTACATAGCCCCCACAATTATCAACAATTATTAATTTAAATCACATATGGGGTAATTTTCCCCTTACAAGGTTAGGCAAGAGACTTACCTTGACTTGCTCCAATTTAATCTACTAGTAGGCCTTTTCCTCTATTATCCAACTCTGAATGGCTCGAATCTAGCCAAAATGATTCGATACAGTCACAAAAAATTGTAGGATCAATTTCATAAGAAAATACTATATTTTTCAATAAAAATTCAAAATTAACTCAAATATCGTATGTGGGGCCAACGTCTCAGAATCCGGCAAATATTTTTAAATATGAATGCCCATTCATCCACGAGTCTACCTATACCAAAATTACTAAATTTCGATAATAATTCGGCCCTCAAATCCTCAAATTTATCCAAGAGGGTTTTCAAACTTTTCCAACTTAATTCACCAATTAAATGATAAACAGAGTGATAGATTCGGGTAATTTAACCAATATTGAGTTAAGAACATTTACCCCGTTGTTTTCTCTAATAATCCCCCAAAAATCGCCTTAATTCAAGCTCCAAATTGGTAAAAATGAAAAATGGGACGAAGTCACATTTTCAGAACTTAAACTCTCTGCCCAGTCATTTGCTCTATGCGATCGCAAACCTTCTCACGCGATCGCGAAGTACAATTTTTTCACTGCCCAAATTAACCCTACGCGATCGCGGACTTGTCCACGCGATCGCAAAGCTCAAACTTACAGGCCTACGAGATCGTGAACCTATCCACGCGATCGCGAAATACAAATGCGTGACCTCCACTTCTGCTCCACTTACTCTACGAGAATGCAACCTTCTTCACGCATTCGCGAATAACAAACTCCCACAGCTACGCGATCGCGGCCCTTTTCATACGATCGCGAAGAACAAAAATCATCACTGCCCCAAACAAGCCTACGCGATCGAAAACCTTTTCACGCAATCGCGTAGAACAACGTCGCCTCTGCCCCAAATTAGATTAAGCGATCGCGGATGAACCTATGTGATCAGGTATAAGGAAACCAGAAGAAAAATACCAACATCTATCAACTATCTCCCAAAGTCCAAAAATGATCCGTTAGCCCTCCGAAACTCAGCCGAGTCTCTCGGGACCTAAACAAAAAACACCAACAAGTCCTAAAACATCATATGAACTTAGTCGAAACCTCAAATCACATCAAATAATACTAAAACCACGAATCATATTCCAATTCAAGCTTAATGAAACTTAAAATTTCCAACTTCCATATTCGATGCAGAAACCTATCAAATCAAATCCGATTGACCTCGAATTTCGCACACAAGTCATAATTGACATTATGGACCTACTCCAACTTTCGGAATCGGAATCTGACCCCGATATTAAAAATTCCACTCCCGGTCAAACTTCTTAAAAGGCTTTAAATTTCTAACTTTTGCCAAATGACTCCAAAATTACGTACGGACCTCCAAATTAACATCCGGACGCGCTACTAAGACCAGAATCACCAAACGGAGCTATTCCCAGACTCGGAATACCAAAAGGATATCGATAACATTGAAATGCACTTTAACCCAAATTTATGAAATTCTTCCAAAATGCAAACTTTCCACAATAGGCGCCAAAACGCTCCCGGATTATCCAAAACCCGATCCGATCATACACCCAAGTCCAAAATTATTATACGAACCTATTGAAACTGTCAAATCCCGATTCCGAGGTCATTTTCTAAAAATGTTGACCGAAGTCAAAGTTGCCCTTTTTAAAAGCCAACTAAGGAACCAAGTGCTCCGATTTCAACCCGAACAATACCAAATCCCGAACCAAACATCCCTGCAAGTCATAGATTAGTAAACACACATACAGAGAGTCTTATTTAAGGGAATGGGGTTCTAACAGTCAAAATGACAGGTTGGGTCGTTACATTCTCTCCCACTTAAATATGCGTTCGTCCTCGAACGTGCTAAAAACTTGTAACGACCCGACTTGCCGTTTTAACAATTAACACCTCGTTCAATGACTTAAGGTCCCGGGTAACTTTATAATATGTATTATGACCCGTGGGTGTGGTCGATTTTGATTTTCGGAAGATTTAGATTTTAATTGAAAGAGAAATTCTCATTTTGAAGCTTAAATGGAAGGAGTTGACCAAAGAGTTGAATTTTGAGCAAACGACCTCGGAATAGAATTTTCATGATGTCAATAGCTTCGTATGGTGATTTTGGACTTAGGCGCATGTTCGGATTTGGATTTGGAAGTCCGTATGACAATTCGACACATTTTGGCAAAAAATGCAAAATAAACGATTTTTGGAAAGTATGATCGAAGGTTGAATTTTTGATAACGAGGTCAGAATCTAATTTTGGAAATTGGAATAGATCCGTTATGTCACTTATGACTTGTGTGCAAAATTTGAGGTCAATCGGACTTGATTCGTTAGGTTTCGGCATCGAATGTTGAAGTTGGAAATTTCATAATAGACTAAGTTTCAAGTGAGTTCGTACAAGAGCTAACTTCAAATGAGCATACCTATCTTGATATGAAGAGGTATATAGTGTATTACCTATCAAAAGAAAGGTCTATGTATCTAGTTTCCAACGCTTTAAACTGTTCATCATTCGGACATTCCTACAAGAAGTTATGACTACATTACCAAAGGCTGGAAAAATGCAATTCTGCGACCAGTTATGCGATCGCAAAACTACTTCTGCGTCTGCAAACTGGTCGCAGAATTGACAAGAAGAGCCCAGTTCTGGGCACCAATTTTGCAATCAGTTTTGCGGCCCGCATACCCATTCTGCGGTCCATTATGCGACCGCAGACTTGCTTTCGGAGGGTTAATTTTTCTATTTTTATAACCTGACCCCATTTTGATAAATAGGTTTTGGGGCTTATTTTGGGGTATTTGTCTGAGGGTTTTAGAGAGAGATAAGAGCATTTTAGAGAGAGAAGGAGGGAACCTAACATTCTAATCATCCAATCTTCAAGAATCAAGGAAGCTAATCACAAGATCTTCATCAAAGAGGTAAGATTCAACCCCTAGTCTTCAATTTCGAGTTTGGGGGTAAAAGATTGGTGATTGGGAGCATGATTCTTGGGTGTAAGAGTATTATGTATATATGATTGTACCAATAAGATTTGTAGGAAGATTGTTGACATCAAATAAGTAAAGATTGGGTTGTGGAATGAAAGAAATCTTGTAGAAGAACCTTGTAACCAAATGTGCACACCTAGTGTTTGATAAAATGCTCAAATGAGCTGAAACCATGAAAATCTTCCTAGTTATGGTTCACTTTTGTTATGCTTCTAAATATATTGAAGTTGCTAGAATTTTCAAAATCTCGTAGTAATGTAAGGAAGGCTCAAGAAAGATTGGAGCCGTCCGGAGGTCAATTCAAGCAAGAAGGCGATTTTGGAATATCGGCCTAATTTCAAAAAGGTAAGTGTCTTGCTTAACCTCGAGTGGGGGAATTTTCCCTTAGGAATTGAGTTTTATGTGCAAGTTGTGTAATTGAAAACCATGTACGTGAGGTGACGAGTACGTACTTGGTTTATATGTGCGAATTTCATTGATTAAAAATCCTTAGATGCCCTTATGTATTAAATTGGAAATTATTGGCACTAATTAAATCCTCTATTTGCTATGCCTAGATCCTTGTTTGTTGAAATTATTTTTATATGATGATTTGGCGTGATTGCCACCTTGAATTTATGTGAAATATATTTTGTTAAGATTTTGTACACATTATGGTCGAGCCATGGGCTCCTTATTGTGGAAAATGATGTATTGTTGATTTTTTGTGGCATGTTGTGATATGTGAGCACTTGATGTGCAGTTGTTGAAATCATATTTACTTTGGGACTACGGAACGGTATTCCGGGAGATCCCCCTTCCCTGCACATTTACTTTGGGACTAAGGAACGGTATTCCGGGAGATTCCCCTGCACATTTACTTTGGGACTACAGAACGGTATTTCGGGAGATTCCCACATTTACTTTGGGACTACGGAACGGTATTCCGGGAGATTCCCTGCACGTTTACTTTGGGACTACGGAACGGTATTCAGGGAGATTCCCCTGCACATTTACTTTGGGACTACGGAACGGTATTCCGGGAGATTCCCCTGCACATTTACTTTGGGACTACGGAACGGTATTCCGGGAGATTCCCCTGCATATTTACATTTGGAACTACGAGGCGGTACCTCGGGAGATTCCCACTGTCTTCCATATTTACTTTTGGGACTACGAGGCGGTACTTCGGGAGTGCCCTTTTGTTGATATTTTCTATGGATGCACTTGCCTTTGGTTATTTTATTTTTCCGTAATTTGTAAATTCTTGTATTTTCCGTTATGTATTATTTGACTTAATATTAAGTGTTTTGTATTTCTTGGTATATTCTGTTGACCCTGACTTTTTCGTACAAGACTTTGAGGATTTGTATTTTTCGGTTGTACTTGTTTTTGATGATTGAGTTGTTTTAAATAAAAGAAATTTTTTTAGTATTTTTAATTTAATAAATTCTATATCCAAATCAGTAGTTTAGCTGATGCTTTATTTTAATGGAAATGTCATTTTTCCTCACTCAAACGATTTCTAAAATAAACTTATCTTTTTGTTGATTTCTTACTTGATTTAAAGATTTTTAACCTTACTTTATTGAAAATAAATTGATCATGCGGATCTTATATACATTGATATTTTGGTACGTGAGTTGTCCGTGCAATTATAAAAATAATATGGGCATGAGGTGCCGGAGAAAAATATGATGATTTTATTATTGACACATGAGTTGTCGGTGTGATGGTGATAGAAATATGGGCACGAGGTGCCGTGGAAAATATGAAAGTGGGCTGAGACCCGTAATTTTTATGATTGTAAAATGAGGTGTCACATGGTGACTTTTACTTGAAAATATATTTATTGAAAAGAATTATATTTGAAAGATACTTATTCAAAAGAAGTATATTCGAAAGATATTTATCTTAAAGAATAATATGTGAAGGATTTATATTTGAAGGACTTGACTTGTTGATTGTACTTGTGTTCCTTATTCGCCTGAGTAATAATTATGATGTTCTTATTGCCTTGTTGTTATATCACTGGTTGAGTTTGTTGTTATCATTGCTAGTTGTTTTTCAATACTATTGTATACTGCTATATTGTACAAGTTATTTGACTAGTGAGTGTCTTGATTGTACCTCGTCTCTACTCCACTGAGGTTAGTCTTGATATTTACCGGGTACCAACCGTGGTGTACTCATACTATACTTCTGCACATTTTTGTGCAGAGCCAAGTATTGGAGGTATCAGACCTGGACAGAGTTAGAGTGTGATCGCAAAGATTCAAGGTAGAGCTGCTTGGTCGTCGCAGTCCCTTAGAGTCTATTCATTTTATTGTACTGTTAATTTTTAATCAAACAGTATTGAGTATTCGATCATTGAGATCATTTCATGTATTATGTTAGAGTTCGTAACTCAGTACAACCAGTCTTGGGAGGCTGTAATAATTATTTCCGTTGTTGGTTTCGTTTATAAAAAAATGGCTTTGCAATGTAATGGAAATCGGTTTACTTAGTCTTAGAGACTAGGTGCCATCACGACGCTTGTGGTGGGATTTTGGGTCGTGATAGAACTGCTCCGGAGTTGTCCGAAATCATTGTTTAACACCTCGTGCACCTGCCCGTGCTACCACTACTCAGTTGAGCACATTAGCTCGAGCCAATCTAAAGATACACCCCTTTATTTAGGCAAATAAGCCTTAGAACCCAATTCTAACATCCAGAAATCCCCACCAGTCCTGTTTCCAACATACGAACATCGTATCAATCACTACACGATGCACCAATACAGGATTGCATACCTTTGTTGAATTTTGATCATGCACCGCATAATTCACTTGACTATAATAACATCCTGCGATAACAATAGCCGAAATTCCACAAATCCGACGCCCACAACACACCTCATGACACATATAAGTCTTGTTCCAACTCTTGCAATGCTTCCACGATGGAAGAAATGTGTAGAAATTCATAACCAACTGCCGAGTCAACAAATGATTGAGTTTCTCCTTCTGACAAGAACCGTTACCTCATTATGAACCAAATAATGATATTTGCCCTTAACCATGCCTCACATAAGTCTGATCGCACTGATCTCAGGTCCAATAATCGCATCTTACCATGTACAAGCTGCTCAGGCAATAAGCCACCTCAGACACTACCAAAAGTCTCATATAATGCCACAATGTGCCAACAAGCTACAAACTCGAATGAGATACATAAGGGAACAAACTCTGGAAAGAAATACTCAACCCACGTAACTATTTAAACAACCTAAAAGATGTTATGAACCTTCCTCAGAAAATGAGAAACAAAACACACAAGATTAGGTATAGGGAACTGTACCCAACATCACACTATGCGGCGTGCACCCCAGCCCACACACGATACCGTTGCGGCGTGCAACCCGATTCAAAAAACATACCCGTGGCGGCGTGCCACCCGATCCACACGACAATAAATAGGGAAGTACCCATAAATCCAAAAACGCTTATACCTACGAAATACCCGAATGTCAAACACAAGTACACCAAGTGCACAATACCATCAGATAGCGCCATACGCTACAAAACTCAAGCACGACTAGGGTGCAATAAATGACCTGCATCTCGAGATCCATACAGCTCATATGACACCGCAAACTATACGGGATCTCAATACAAGTGCGAATAATCAAACTGCCTCACAACCCACATAGCACGATAGAGACTACACGGAATAACTGACAGCGGAAATAACATCCAATGCCTGGCGACTCCTTAGTAAGGAATATTATGATGAATGAATATATCCGACCTTACGCAGAGCACACATTTACATTAGTCCCACCAACGAACCTCAAATCGATTATGATAATACCATACTGGGCTAATAACCTTTCAAGGATTCACAATGGCCCTATTTACGGCACACACGAGCAGTTGTCCCAATCCGGAACAAACTCTCACATCAACGATTGTACCCAAAAATCTCCATACTTGGTTTTTAAATCTTTAGTACTCAAGTGACCAACATATCACACTTACACTAATTTCCTTGTGGAATACACTCCCACAACCTTCCGCAGCAGGCAGCCAAATCTGAACATCAATGGCCATAAACAATGCTATTTCTACATAACTAGCCAGGCATCAACATTTCAATACCCCAACACTACTAACACAACATATACCATCCTCCGACTACCCGTCAGTAGTGCCACCATACACTGGACATCTAAAATCCTCCCCTGCTCCTCCGAGCTGGTGCTATTCTTATCAGAACCAAATCACAATCTTGATCTTTAACTTCCAATTTCCATACCACTCACCGCACGTATCATGCCGCTATGCGATAATACATGTATTTACCATAACCCTTGAACTACTAGTAGAATTAAACACTTCACTGGCTAGAAACCTTCCACTTAGCATCATTTCAGAAGGACCAACGCAACACGCAACCGAATTCCCAAATCGTAGAAAAACACAACCTCAAACCGCGATTTAAACCGTCATAACTCTTCCAGAATCCATTTACCCAACAAAGCCATTTGAATCAAATACCTCCCAAATCAATCAGTTATTGGTGGTTATCAAGCCTGCACGTATAACCACAAATCACATGTTATATCTTAACACACCGAATGAACCAACCATTGCCATAATCACAATGATTTAACCATTATAACCGACCCAACTTCTTTAAATTTACCCTTGATATGCCTTAGAAATAACATTAGCTCCATTCACAACATATCGAACTCAATCTGCACTCATCCCGAGTGACCCAAATCGCGAGACTACTTCATCTCAATACCCATGAATCACCTCATACCTTTCTCCAGCGCACGATAGCATCTCCGACTTGCATACACATTATGCAGAACATCCCGCAAATCCGAAGCCATTTCTTCCTTTCCTCTAATATTGCACTGCTTACCCAATAATAACATAGAACACTCCAAGTCCCATTCGCAATCCACTGCAGAACTCAATCCTTGACCATACCACGGACCCGAAATCTTTAAGCACCGCACTTGTCCCAAATATGATTCTCTGACTTGTTCCTCCGACTTGTTCCCAAATATGATCAACTCCAAGGCTCTGCTAGCACATGAACGCCCTCTCAAAGAAGCACCCGGCCGATTGTGAACGCCCTTTCACAATCGACCTGCCATATTCCTCGAAATCTTCTTGTTAACTATTTCATGAATACTCTGAATCACTAGCCACATTTACATGCTCGACCTCTTACCGGATAGCCAGTAAAATTCTTCATAGAAGCTTCGTCAACACCACGCAACCGCTAGCCTGCTTACAGGAGATATCACACCTGTGGAAATTCTATGCCGACATCCTCCAACCACGCTGCACCGAGTATAATTACCACGAAACCAATAAACCATCCCGAGTCGGTGCTCGTTCACTAGCTAATTTTAAGTAACTCCTCATGGACTAAAGGACATCAACTAAAGGTGCGACAATACATTCCAATCCAAAGTCATGTTGTATCCTGCTTCATTTTAAGCAACTCCCTCCTGTCACACCCAATCTTCCTCAATATAGCAGCCAATATTCCAAATTAAGCCCGTAGACTTAGTCTCTGTCAACCATGAATCCCATATCACTCTAATTTCCCCAAGGCGTGTGGCTATCCTACCACAGAACTCGTATTCCACTCTGCCACTCTCCCACTTTGGTCAAATCCTCCTTTAAGCAACTACTCGACTCTTGTTTCTCACACTCGACCTTCTAGAAGTTTAACCACCGCGAGACACCTCCCAGATGTCCTTCTTCATCCTTCGCTGCCCAGTTGTTTCCTTAAATCAATATCTATCTCTGTAGCACTTAAATCAATAGATCACCACCAACCTTAAACCTTTCCGAGGATCCTCTTTCTCGAGCCAACAATACTATGAACACCACTTCAATCCTAGACCACTGTACACCGCGATGTGTAACAGCCGCTTTTCCGACATCATTTCACAATACCCAGTCCCAAAGGCAAATTGAAGAAGACCACAACACCGGTGAACTTAACACATTCCATCAAGGACGACGTCATCACATCACAGATGGAAATTCCACCACGCTAAAAAATACCAAGTTTTGTTACCCCCATCGACCCAAACTTGAGCATTCGTAGTCCAATTGCCTTTCCTCCGCCAGAAATAAAATACTGACTCTCTGAATAATGCACTGAGTAAAACCTCATTTCAAGTCATTCACTGCCCTGACGCATAGACAAGCATCCTACCATTACACAAAATTGTGTGACAGAAACACACGAGTCACCATAACAATCAATGCCCAATCTCAAAACCTTAAGTAATACTGATACTGAGCTGAAACGACAGAGCGACCTTCCGCAAGGCGACGACAATAGCCCAATCAAATACGCAGGGAGAAATATCCTACACCACATCTGTAGTACCATTAAACTTCCTCGATTCCCAATTTATGACAAGCGCTTCACGTCGCATAAGATTGAATAGGAAGGAAACGAAGGCATAAGCCTCAAAAGACTCAAGAAAAGGAAGTGCTCCTAACGGCCTATAGCCTCTCGAAGATAAGTACAAACGTCTCCGTACCGATCCGCAAGACTCTACCAGACTTGTTCATGACTCGTGAGACCTAAGTGAACCTAGTGCTCTGATACTATGTTGTCACGGCCCAAAATCCATTAAAGGTCTTGATGGCACATAACACCGCTGTCAGGAAATCCAGCCATAATTAATTAACTTAATTACCTATTTTAGTATTTTTGAAATAAAAATCTGTTCAATTAAATAGTAAAGATAGAACTCATAGAGTAAGTGATAAATATTTTAGCAACTAAATTTCTAAACAACCCATAGCCACTCCCAAAACTAGGTGTCACAAGTGCATGAGCATTTACTAGGGAGTTAAAATAAAATACAGCATCTGTCCGGAATACATATTAGACAGGATCTGAATACAGCTCACCTAAGTCCCCGCATTTTAACCACACCTCTGTGCCCACAAGGCCACTAGACATATCTGTACTTGCACAATAAAAATGTGCAGCAAGTGTAGCATGAGTACGAAAAATAACATGTACCCAGTAAGTATCAAGCCAAACCTCGAAGAAGTAGTGAAGAGAGGTCGACTTTGACACTCACTAAGGGTCAATAATATTAAAATAGAGATAGTTAAATCAACATGATTTATAGGAATAACAATAATTTTCTTTAACCAATAGAAATAATTAACTCTTTCGATTCCAATAATTTCAAATTTATCAATTAGCTTCACAAGCTGCAATAAAATATTAAGGTATCGTGTAATTATTATTATTAGGCACGATTTCTGCCGAGGTCGTACGGTCCGATCCAAAGAGTCGTGTACACTGCCGAGGGACGTGCGGCACGATCCATAGATGCATCTATACTGCCGAGCCGTTCGGCCCGCTCCACAAGAAAGGAGAATATTTTCTTATGTACCTCCGGAATGAGAATATATATATTATGAGATTAATACAAGAGGGTGTACAATTTTATTTAACAATTAATTAATTTATAAACAAATTCAAGTATATGAGATTTCAATCTTTTACTATTTTCCCTAACAATCCACAGTATAGTTCAAATACTTTAATTAAATAAAGGATACAATTAACACACCTAATTCATGATTTGAGTCCTAAACTAACCGGACTTTAGCATAAATAGTAGCTACGCACGGACTCTCGTCACTTCGTGCTTACATAGCCCCCACAATTAGCAACAATTATTAATTTAAATCACCTATGGGGTAATTTCTCCCTTACAAGGTTAGGCAAGTGACTTACTTCGACTTGCTCCAATGTAATCCACTAGTAGGCCTTTTCCTCTATTATCCAACTCTGAATGGCTCGAATCTATCCAAAATAATTCGATACAGTCACCAAAAATTATAGGAATCAATTTCATAAGAAAATACTACATTTCTAAATAAAAATCTGAAATTAACTCAAAAATCGTCTGTGGGGCCCACGTCTTGAAATCCGGCAAAAATTACGAAATATGAACGCCCATTCAACCACGAGTCTACATATACAAAAATTACTAAATTTCGATAAAAATTCGGCCCTCAAATCCTCAAATTTATCCAAGAGGGTTTTCAAACTTTTCCAACTTAATTCACCAATTAAATAATAAAAACA
Organism: Nicotiana otophora; assembly: GCA_000715115.1. Lineage (NCBI taxonomy): Eukaryota > Viridiplantae > Streptophyta > Magnoliopsida > Solanales > Solanaceae > Nicotiana > Nicotiana otophora. The sequence continues at coordinate 43,289 of AWOL01S0034269.1, read as the reverse complement.
GTGATGGATTCGGGTAATTTAACCAATATTGAGTTAAGAACACTTATCCCATTGTTTTCTCTGAAAATCTCCCAAACATCGCCTCAATCCGAGCTCCAAATCGGTAAAAATGGAAAATGGGACGAAGTCCCATTTTTAGAACTTAAACCCTCTGCCCAGTCATTTTCTGTACGCGATCGCGAAGCATACTTTTTCCACTGCCCAAATTAACCCTACGCGATCGCGAAGCTCACACTTACAGGCCTACACGATCGCGAACTTATCCACGCAATCGCGAAGCACAAATGTGTGACCTCCACTTCTGCTCCACTTACTCTACGCGAACGCGACCTTTTTCACGCGTTTGCGAATAATCTACTTCCACAGCTATGTGATCGCGGCCCTCTTCACGCGATCGCGAAGAACAAAAATCATCACTGCCCCAAACAAGCCTATGCGATCGCAAACCATTTCACGTGATTGTGTAGAACAACGTCGCCTCTACCCTAAATTAGCTTACGCGATCGCGGATGAACCTATGCGATCACATATAAAGAAACTAGAAGAAAAATACCAGTAGCTATCAGCTATCTCCCAAAATCCAAAAATGATCTGTTAGCCGTCTGAAACTCACATGAGTCCCTCGGGACCTTAACCAAAAATACCAACAAGTCCTAAAATATCATATCGAATAGAGAAAACGCGTGAAGACGGTCGCGTTCGCGTAGAGTAACGGAGCAGGAGCGGAGGTCACGCGTTTGCTCTATTCGATCGCGTGTGGATGTTCGCGATCGCATGAGTAAAAGCCTGGGCAGAATGTTTATGTTCTGAAAATGGGACTTCGTCCCATTTTTCATTTTTAACGATTTGGAACTCGGATTGAGGCGAGTTTTGGGAGATTTTAAAAGAAAACATTGGGTTAAGTGTTCTTAACTCAATTTCGGTTAGATTACCCAAATCCATCACTGTTTTTATCAGTTAATTGGTGATTTAATTTGGAAAATATTGAAAACCCTCTTGGATAGATTTGAGGATTTGAGGGTCGAATTGTTATCAGAATTTGGTCATTTTGGTATGGTTAGACTCGTGGTTGAATGGGCGTTCATATTTCATAACTTTCGCCGGATTCTGAGACGTGCCATTTTTGAGTTAATTTCAGATTTTATTGTAAAATATAGTATTTTCTTATGAAATTGATTCCTATAATTTTTGTTGAGTGTATCAAATTAATTATGACTAGATACGAGTCGATCATAATCGGAAAATCGAGGAAAAGGCATACTACTTGGTTAAATTGGAGTAAGTCGAGGTAAGTAACTTGTCTAACATTGTGTGGGGAAAATTTCTCCTAGGATTGGTATTGAAGTGATAAATTATAATGTGTTGAAAGTCGTGTACACGAGATGACGAGTGTATACACGGGCTAAATGTGAAAGATTATGTTTTTAAATTGTGTAGATCACTGTTGCGCATTTATTAAATTATTTTATCTTGTTATATTCTTCATCATTGATCTGAGATATATACTTTAAATTTTTTGATCTGTTCCTGCTAATTGTTTTACCTGTTTAGTTGAAACTTGGTTTTTTTATACTGTGCATTATTTGAAGGTTGATTTTCTTTAAATTAAATATTATTAATATGAAGTATTTGACATTTTTAAATTTGATATTGAAGTAACGTATTAAAGAGTTTGAAATATTATTTTCCTGAATTATTTATTCCTGAATATTTTCGTAAGATTTTTGTACTCATTGTGATGGAGCCGTGAGCTCTTTATTGTGCAAAAATATTAGTGATGATTTATTTTGGCATGAGCCATGAGCTCTTTATTGTGAAAGAATATTGTTGTTGAATTATTTTGGAAAGTTAAATTATTTGAGCACTTGAGGTGCAAATTGTGATATATTGTGATATGGATACGCATGCGGTGGTATAAGGTCTGGGTATTGAACGCATGCGGTGAGATAAGGGTGGCTTGATACGCGTGGCTAGTAGGGCAACTACTAGAAGTCATGCGGTGTGATAAGGATGGCTAAAATGCGAGATGTTATTTCGAAAAAAATATTTTCTTTAAAATAAATTGTGAAGGCTCCCGCGGTGATATAAGAAAATGAGATATTGTGAATTTATTTATGATTTGGGACTACGAGGCAGTACCTCGTGAGTGCCCTTGTTGATATTGATTTATGATCATAGTTGCCTTTGATTATTTGTTGTGATTTTCATAAAGTTAAAAGGAATTCTATTTTGATTCCACGAGATATTATTTGCCATTATTTTGTGTAATTAAATGGTGACATGCTACTTGATTCATTTCCATTGTCATTTTATTTTATTATATTGTTAAACATTTTACCATGAAATTATTATTTTCTAGTAGGGCCTGACCTGACCTCGTCACTACTCTACCGAGGTTAGGCTTGGCACTTACTGGGTACCGCTGTGGTGTACTCATACTACGCTTCTGCACATCTTTTTGTGCAGATCCAGGTACTCCTTACCAGCCCTGACATCAGTGAGTTATCTGTACACGGAGACTTCGAGGTATATCTGCCAGCGTCCGCAGACTCCGGAGTCCCCTTCTATCATTATTGTGTTGCTTCCTCATTTTCTTTAGACCTTGATATATATAGAGACATTGAGGATAAATTCTTACAAGTTAGTGACTTATTTCTACCAGGTTTTGGGAGTTATAAATTATGTAAAGTTTCAGATTTCTATTTTTATTCCGCATTGACAGGCTTACCTAGTCTTAGAGACTAGGTGCCATCACGACATCCTACAGCGAAAATTTGGGGTCGTGACAGAAATATTTATTATAACAATTAATTCATGATTTAAAATAATTTATGATTTTTCAAGTAAAAATGAAAATAATTAATTTGACGACGTATAGACACTCGTCACCTCACCTATACGACGTTCACATGCATTTCACATAACAAATATTTTAAGGGTTCTATTCCCTCAAGTCAAGGTTAACCACGACACTTACCTCGCTTTGCAAATTCCAATCAATTACTCGACCATATCTTTTCCTTTTAAATGTATCTCCAAAAGCATCAAATCTATTCACAAACAATCTGATATACTCAATACGAATCATAGGAATTAATTCCATATTAGTTTATTAATTTTCCGGATAAAAATCCGAAATTCATTTAAGTATTCGACAGTGGGACGCAAACCTCAAAGCTCGGAAAAACTTACAAAATCTGAACACCCGTTCCGATACGAGTTCAACCATATAATATTTATCCAATTCCGGTGTCAAAATGGACCTTCAAATCTTAAATTTCCATTTTTGGAAGATTTTATAAAAATCTGATTTTTCTTCCATAAATTCACGGATTCATGATATAAACGAGTATGGAATCATGAAATATAATCAATATAGGATAAGGAACACTTACCCTAATGTTTTCCCGTGAAAATCGCCCAAGAATCGCCTTACCCGAGCTCAAAAATTGGAAATGGTTGAAAATGGGTTGAAACCCCATTTTCAGAACTTAAGTTCTGTTTTTTAGATTTGTTTTCATCGCAATCGCGGAAATTCGTTCGCGATCACGTAGAACAAAATTTGCCCAGGTTTGTTTAACACTACGCGATCGCGTATAAGGCCATGCGATCGCAGAGAACAATTTCTCAGCCTTACGCTATCGCGCACATGTTTATGCGATCGCGTAGCACAATTTCGGTGCTTCAGCTTCTTCCTCATTCCTTCTTCGCGATTGCAGCTTTGTGCTCGCGTTCGCAGTGCACTAGGAGCTAGCCTTTTGCGTTCGCATGCCTATCTTCGCAAATGTGAAGAGTAAAACTCATGGCTTAAAATTCTCTTCGTGATCGCAGAAATGGCTTCGCGATCGTGAAGCACAATGCACCAGATGACAGCAGAAGCTCAAAAATCCGATTTTCTAAGTTCAAAATCATCCCCTAGCCTATCCGAAACTCACCCGAGCCCTCGGGGCTCCAAACCAAACACACACACAAGTCCTAAAACATCATACGAACTTTCTCGTGCGATCAAATTGCCAAAATAACACCTAGAACTACGAATCAGACACCAAATCAAAGGAAATTTTCAAGAAAACTTTAAACTTATATTTTCACAATCGGGCGTCCAAATCACGTTAAATCAACTCTGATTCTCACCAAATTTGGCAGAAAGGTCATAAATATTATAGTGGACCTATACCAGGCTCCGGAACCAAATAACGGATCTGGCGTCAATAAATCCAACATCAGTAAATTCTTAAAAATCATTAAGCTTTCAAACTTTTAATTTTTCATCAAAATTCCATATCTCGGGCTAGAGACCTCGGAAATCGATTCCGGGAATACGCCCAAGTCTCAAATCACGATACGGACCTACAGGAATTATCAAAACACCGATCCGAGTCTGTTTGCTCAAAATGTTGACCAAAGTCAACTAAGTTGAGTTTTAAAGCTCTATTTCACCTTTTAATCCATTTTTCACATAAAAACTTTCCAGAAAATTGTACGGACTGCGCACGCAAGTCAAGGAGTGATAAATAGTGCTTTTCGGGGTCTTGGAAAACATAATTACTTATTAGATTTAAAGATGACATTTTGGGTCATCATATTCTCCACCTCTAAAATAAACGTTCGTCCTCGAACAGAGTTAGAAAAAGTACCTGAGCTGGAGAAATGGTGTGGATATTTACTCCGTATGTCCGACTCGGACTCCCAAGTAGATGCCTCTACCGGCTGACCTCTCCATTGTACTCAAACTGAAGGATAACTCTTAGACCTCAACTGTCGGAACTGCCGGGCTAGAATAGCCACCGTCTCCTCCTCGGAAGTCAAATCTTTGTCCAATTTGACCGAGCTAAAATTTAACACATGGGACAGATCGCCATGATATTTCCGGAGAATAGACACATGGAACACCGGATGAACCGCTAATAAACTAGGTGGTAATGTAAGCTTGTAGGCTACTTCACCCACCCTTTCAAGAATTTCAAAGGGTCTGATATACCTAAGGCTCAACTTGCCCTTTTTTTCCGAACCTCATTACACCTTTCATAGGTGAAACCCGGAGCAATATTCTTTCTCCAACCATGAATACAATATCACGAACTTTATGGTCGGCATAACTCTTTTTCCTATACTGAGTTGTGCGAAGTCGATCCTGAATAATCTTGACCTTATCTAAGGCATTCTGTACCAAATCGGTACCTAATAACCGAGCCTCTCCCGGTTCAAACCAGCCAACTGGCGAACAACATCGCCTTCCGTATAATGCCTTATATAGATCCATCTGAATGCTTGACTGGTAGTTATTATTATAAGCAAACTCCGCAAGTGGCAAGAAATGATCCCAAGAACCTCCAAAGTCCATAACACCAGCGCGACGCGTATCTTCCAATATCTTAATGGTGCGCTCTGACTGTCCGTCTGTCTGTGGATGAAATGTTGTACTCAACTCAACCCACGTGCCTAAATCACGCTGTACAGTCCTCCAGAAGTGTGAGGTAAACTGCGTACCTCGATCTGAAATAATAGACACTGGCACACCGTGAAGGCGGACAATCTCACGAATGTAAATTTCAGCTAACCTCTTTGAAGAATAGGTAACTTCCACTAGAATGAAATGTTCTAAATTGGTCAACCTGTCCACAATGACCCAAACTGTGTCAAATTTTCTCTGAGTCCGGGGGAGTCCAACAACAAAATCCATAGTGATACACTCCCACTTCCACTCAGGAATTTCTAACTTCTGAAGCAAACCACCAGGTCTCTGATGCTCGTATTTAACTTGCTGAAAATTCAGACACCGAGCTACATATGCAACTATATCCTTCTTCATTCTCCTCTACCAATAATGTTGTCGTATGTCTTGATACATTTTAGTGGTATCTGGATGAATAGAATACCTGGAACTGTGTGCCTCTTCAAGGATTAATTCATGAAGCCCGTTAACATTAGGCACACAAATACGACCTTGCATTCGCAGAACTCCATCTTCCCCCTCAGCAACCTGTTTGGCATCACCGTGACGCACCGTGTCCTTAAGGACAAGTAAATGAGGATCATCATATTGCCTCTCTCCGATGTGCTCATATAAAGAAGACCGGGCGACTGTGCAAGCTAGAACCCGATTGGGTTCTAAAACATCCAACCTCACGAACTGATTAGCCAAAGTCTGCACATCTGCAGCTAATGGCCTTTCACTAACTGGAATATACGCAAGACTGCCTATACTCATAGCCTTTCTACTCAAACCATCGGCCACTGCATTGGCCTTTCCGGGGCGATACAAAATGGTGATATCATAGTCTTTCAATAACTCCAACCATCTTCTCTGCCTCAAATTAAGATCTTTTTGTTTTAACAGATACTGAAGGCAATCATGATCAGTAAATACCTCACACAAGACACCGTAGAGGTAATGCCTCCAAATCTTCAGCGCATGAACAATGGCTGCCAATTCTAAGTCATGAACATGATAATTCTTCTCGTGAAATTTCAACCACCCCGACGCATATGCAGTCACCCTGCTATCTTGCATTAATACTGCACCATGTGAGATGTGTCAGAATATACCGTATACGATCCTGAACCTGTGGGTAATACCAACACTAGTGCCGTAGTCAAAGCAGTCTTGAGCTTCTGAATGCTCAACTCACACTATTCTGACCATCTGAATGGGACACCTTTCTGGGTCAGTCTGGTCAATGGGCTTGCTATAGATGAAAACCCTTCCACAAACCGACGATAATAACCTGCTAAACCCAGGAAACTCCGGATCTCTGTAATTGAAGTAGGTCTAGGACAATTCTAAATAGCCTCAATCTTCTTAGGATCCACCTTTATGCCTTCTGTGGATACAACATGCCCCAAAAAGGCAACTGATTCTAGCCAAAACTTACATTTGGAACATTTGGCATATAACTGATTATTCTTCAAAGTATGAAGCACACTTCGAAGATGCTACTCATTCTCCTCTCGACTGCTGGAGTAAATCAAGATATCATCAATCAATACAACCACAAAAGAATCTAAATAGGGCTTGAACACCCAATTCATCAAATCCATAAATGCTGTTGGGGCATTTGTCAACCCGAATGACATCACTAGGAATTTGTAATGCCCTTACCGAGTCCAAAAAGTTGTTTTAGAGACATCAGATGCCTTAATTTTCAACTGATGGTAACCAGACCTCAAATTGATCTTTGAAAATACCTTGGCACCATGAAGCTGATCAAATAAGTCATCAATGCTTGCCAGCGGATATTTGTTTTTGATAGTGGCCTTGTTCAACTGCCGATAATCCATACACATCCGCATAGAGCCATCTTTCTTCTTTACAAATAGTATTGGTGCACCCCATGGCGAGTTACTGGGTCTAATGAATCCCTGATCAAGCAAGTCTTGTAACTGCTCTTTCAATTCTTTCAACTCCGGCGGGGCCATACGGTATGGTGGAATAGAAATGGGCTGAGTGCCCAGAGCCAAATCAATACAGAAGTCAATATCTCTGTCGGGTGGCATCCCCGTTAGATCTCCAGGAAATACTTCGGGAAATTCATGAACAATTGGTACTGAGTCCATAGAAGGAACCTCCGCACTGGGATCGCGAATATAAGCCAAATAGGCTAGACACCCTTTCTCTACCATACGTCGAGATTTCATATAAGAAATAACCCTGCTAGCAGAATGACCAGGAGTTCCTTTCTACTCTAACCAAGGTAACCCCAGCATGACTAGGGTCACTGTCTTGGCATGACAATCCATTATAGCATGATAAGGGGACAGCCAATCCATACCCAAGATGACATCAAAATCTATCATATTAAGAAGTAAAAGATCCACACTAGTCTCAAGACTACCAATAGTAACCACACACGAACGATAGACATGATCTACTACAACAGAATCTCCCTCCGGTGTAGATACATACATTGAAGCACTCAGAGAATCACAAGGCACAACCAAATATGAAGCAAAATAGGAGGACACATAGGAATAAGTAGATACTTGATCAAATAGAACTAAAGCATATCTATGGAAAACTGGAATAATACTTGTGATCACGGCATCAGATGACTCGGCCTCAAGCCTAGCTAGAAAAGCATAAAATCGGGGCTGAGCCCCACCACTCTGAACCGCGTCTCTGGAACGGCCTCTAACTGGCTGGCCTCCACCGCTAACGGTCTGACCTCCACCTCTAATGGCCTGACCTCCACCTCTAGCTGCCTGACCCCTACCTCTAGTTGGCTGAGTAGGCGGTGAAGTAACCAGTGCCGGTATGATGGCACGTGAATCCTATCAAGATCTGTTACTCGCCAATCTAGGGCAATACCTACTGATATGACCAATGTTCCCACACTCATAACACCCATCTTGATGCCATGGCTGCTGAAGCTAAAGCTGACCCAAATTGGCTGGATAACCGATGTAGTAACTCTAGAGTGGCGGTGCACTAATAGGAGCTGAATGTGCATTGAATGCTGGCTGCCCATGGTAAGGCATAATAGGACTGTGACTCCCTGAAGCACCGTGAGATGCATGAAATGCTGAATGAAATGGTCTGAAGAATGACCCCTACCAAAATTACCCCTGCCTCCAGACGAGGCACCACTGAAACCACCAAACTGACAAGGCCTCTTATCAGACCTCTGCCCTCTCTCCTGTGCAAGAACCATCTCGATCCTCCTTGCGACATTAGCAGCCGTCTGAAAAGAAATCTCACTTCCGGTCTCCTCGGCCATCTGAAACCTGATAGGGTGAGTGAGTCCCTCAATAAACCTCCTCACACTCTCTCCCTCAATAGGTAGTAAAAGGAGAGCATGACGAGCCAAATCCACAAAACGGGACTCGTACTGAGTAACAGTCATACTGCCCTGCTGTAGATGCGCGAATTGCTTGCGAAAATCCTCTCTCAGTGTAATAGGAAGGAACTTCTCCAGAAATAGCTGAGAGAATTGCTCCCAGGTAAGTGCAGGCGATCTAATTGGTCTATTCAATATATAATCTCTCCACCACCTCTTGGCGGAACCCGTCATCTGAAATACAGCAAAATCAACCCCATTGGTCGCAACTATACCCATGTTCCGCAGCACCTCGTGGCAGCGTTCAAGATAATCTTGTGGGTCCTCAGAAGGTGTACCACTGAAGTGAACTAAAAAGATCTTGGTAAACTTATCCAGTCTCAATAAGGCCTCAAAAAACATGGTGGGCCTATCATCGGTCTGTCCCGCAATAACTGGCTAAACTACCCTAACTGGCAGTGTTGCTGGAGCCTGATTCTGGGGAGCTATCTGCTCCGGAGTGGGAGTAGTGGGAGTTTGGGATCCTCCTCAAGCCTGTGAAATGGCTGGTGCCATTGAAAATGTACCATTCTGGGCCACGCCCTCCATAAGACTTACCAAATGGACTAGAGCGTCCTTTAGCACTGGAGTAGCTATGAATCCTTCAGGACCTGAACTGGTCCAACTGGTACATTCTGAACTGGAAGCTCCTCCTGAAGGTCCACGTGAGATTCTACAACAAGTGCAGCTGCTCGAGCTCTGGACTGAGCCCTACCTCGGCCTCTGCCTCGACCTCTAGTACGACCTCGAGCTCGACCTCTACACCTGGCCATAGTTGCCACCGGGGTTTCTGGTTCGTATCCTTCGGTAGAGGTATTACGTGTTCTCACCATCTGCGAGAGAATAAGAGTAGAATGGTTCAATCATTGATGATAGTCTCCGTACTGATCCTTCAGACTCTACTAAGCTTGCTCATGACTCGTTAGACCTATGTAACCTAGGGCTCTGATACTAACTGTCATGACCCGAAATGCCCACCTTCGGACCGTGATGGCACATAACATTTCACTTACTAGGCAAGCCAACGTTAGAATAATATTATCCATTTTTAAAATAATTTTAAAATTTATTAATAACAAATAAATAAATACAGAAGTAAGGTCTGAAATATAGTGAATAATCCATAAAAATAATGGTGTCTAAATACCATCCGAGAAATTAGTGTCACAAGTGCACGAGCTTCTAGAATAATACAAATAAGGGTTTGAATAAAATAAAGTTGTCTGGAAATAAACACACAGCTAAAGTAAAGTAGACGGGGACTTCAGAACTGCGGACGCTGTGCAGTTATACCTCAAGTCTCCTCTAGGTAGCTGAAATCCGAGCAAGTCTATGGTATGCCGCTGGGACCAACTCCAAAATCTGCACAAGAAGTACTGGTAAGTGCTGAGCCTAACCTCGACGAAGTACTGACGAGACTAAGGCGGTTCACTTACATTAACCTATATGCAATATTAGTAACAACAACAAATAATATAAATAAATCAGATAACTCATTTATAATGATTGAAGCCAACTCAACAGTCATAACCCATTATTATTTCAACCAATTTCCGTTGCAGCGTGCAAACCGCTCCCACAATATATTCATATTCAATCCTCCAATATATGTATTTTAGTCAAGTATATATAGACTTTTAAAAAAGTCTGTTGCGATGTGCAATCTGATCCCCCAATATAGACTTTTAACAAATCTGTTGTGGCGTGCAACCCGATCCTCCAATATGGACTTTTTAATAAGTCTGTTGCGGCGTGCAACCCGTTCCTCCAATATATTTATTTTAGTCAAGTATATATAGACTTTTAAATAAGTCTGTTGCGGCGTGCAATCGGATCCCCCAATATATGAACTTTTTAAATAGTCTGTTGCGGCGTGCAACCTAATCGCCCAATATATTCATTTCAATCAATTCTGTTGCGGCGTGCAACCCGCTCCTCCAATATATTCATTTACCAATTCTTATAGAAGAAATTGCCCCAATAAATGCAACAATTAATATAAAATTTAAAGGCAACAAGCATAGAATAATTATGATTAAATTATGAAACAAACAACGGCAAATAGCAATTTATTATGGAAATCATGGATAAATTGGCAGTTTAATGTTTAATATGCTAAATGCCAAGTAACAATTATACACATATTCAAATAAGATGTAACAATTAATGCAGGAATTCAAGAATTAATATTTGATAAAGAATAGGCGAGAAATAATTATTATAATAATTAATTCATGATTTAAAATACTTTATGATTTTTTAAGTAAATATGCAAACAATTAATTTGGCGACGTATAGATACTCATCACCTCGCCTATACGTTGTTCACATGCATTTCACATAACAAATAATTTAAAGGTTCAATTCCCTCAAGTCAAGGTTAATCACGGCACTTACCTCGCTTTGCAAATTCCAATCAATTACTCGACCAGAACTTTTTCTTTTAAATTTGTCTCCAAAAGCTTCAAATCTATTCACAAACAATCTGATATACTAATACGAATCATAGGAATTAATTCCGTATGAATTTACTAATTTTTGGATAAAAATCCAAAATTTATTTAAATATTAGACAGTGGAGCCCACATCTCAAATCTCGGAAAAACTTACGAAATTCGAACATCCATTCTGATACGAGTTCAACCATATTATATTTATCCAATTCCGATGTCAAATGGACCATCAAATCTTAAATTTCCATTTTTGGAAGATTTTATAAAAATCTGATTTTTCTTCCATAAATTCACGGATTCATGATATAAATCAGTATGGAATCATGAAATATAATCAATATAGGATAAGTAACACTTACCCCAATGTTTTCCCGTAAAAATCGCCCAAGAATCGCCTTACCAGAGCTCAAAAATTGGAAATGGTTGAAAATGGGTCGAAGCCCCATTTCCAGAACTTAAGTTCTATTTTTCAGATTTTTATTCATCGCGATCACGTAGAACAAAATTTGCCCAAGTTTGTTTAATACTACGCGATCGCGTATAAGGTATGCGATCGTAGAGAACAATTTCTCAGCCTTACGCGTTCACGTATAGGTTTATGCGATCGCATAGCACAATTTCGGTGCTTCAACTTCTGCCACACTCCTTCTTCGCGATCGCAGCTTTGTGCTCGCATTCGCAATGCACTGAGAGCTAGCCTTTCTCGTTCGCGTGCCTATCTTCGGAATGCGAAGAGTAAAACTCACGGCTTAAAATTTTCTCTTCGCGATTGCAGGAATGGCTTCGCAACCGCGAAGCACAATACACCAGATGACAGCAGAAGCTCAAAACCCAGATTTTCTAAGTTCAAAATTTTGATGACACAAAATGTCATCTTTAAATCTCATAATTAATTTTTTGTTCTAAGACCTCCAAAAGCACTATTTGTCACGCCTCGACTTGTGTACGTAGTCCGTAAAACTTTCCGAAAAGTTTTTATGTGAAAAATAGATTAAAATATGAACTAGAGCAGTAAAACTCAATTGAGTTGATTTTGGTCAATAATTTTGAGAAACCGGACCCGGATTAGTGTTTTGACAAGTCCGCTAGGTTTGTATCATGATTTGGGACATGGGCGTATGCCCGGAATTTAATTTGAAGGTCCCTAGCTCAAGTTATGACCATTTAACGGAAACTAGTAATATAAAGGCTAAAGATTTTCAAGTTTGACCACGGGGTTGACTTTTTGATATTGGAGTCGGAATCTAGTTTCGAAAATTTGAATTGATCCTTTATGTTATTAATGATTTGTGTGCAAAATTTGTGGTCAATCGGACTTGATTCGATAGGTTTCGGCATTAAATGTAAAAGTTGGAAATTTCATAAGACTAAAGTTTCAAGTGAGTGCGCACAAGATCTAACTTCAAATGACAATAACTCTCATGATACGAAGTTTTATATGGTGTATTACCTATCAAATGAAATATCTTTGAGTCTAGTTTCTAAATCTTCAAACCGATCATCATTTGGACACACCTAGAAAAAGTTATGACCAAATTACCAAAGGCTGAAAAAATATGATTCTGTGGTCAGATGTGTGACTGCAGAATCATTATGCGATCGCAAAACACATTGTGCGACCGCAAAATGGGTCACAGACCTGTCCAGCACAGCCCAAATTTTGGCATCGATTTTGCGGTCCATTGTGCGACCCGCATACCCATTGTGCGGTCCATTGTGCGACCGCATACCTGAGTTCGGAGGGTCCATTGTGCGTGCACCCGACCCCATTTTGATAAATATGCTTTGGGGCTTATTTTTGGGCAATTACCTGATGATTTTAGAGAGAAATGAGAGTGTTTTAGAGAGAGGAAGAAGGTCAAGTGCTTTGTTCATCAAAAATCTTGTTCAAGCTTTGAAATCCAACAAGAAATCCCTCAAGTTCTTCATCAAAGAGGTAAGGTTCTAACCCTAATCTTCAATTTCGAGTTTGGGTAATGATGGGTGATTAAGAGTATGATTCTTGGGGTAAGTGTTCTTTATCCTATATTGAGTATATTTCATGATTCCATATTCATTTACATCATGAATTCGTGAATTTAGGGAAGAAAAATCAGATTATATAAAATCTTCCAAAAACGAAAATTTAAGATTTGAAGGTCCATTTGATATTGGGATTGGATAATTTTTGTATGGTTGAACTCGTAGAGGAACGAGTGATCGGCTTTCATGAATTTATTTGGGATTTGATACATGGGTCCCACTGTTGAATATTTAAATGAACTTTGACTTTTTATCTAGAACATTAGTAAATTCATATGGAATTAATTCATATGATTCGTATTGAGTATATCGAATTGTTTGTGAATAGATTTGAAGCTTTTGGAGACAAATTTAAAAGAAAAAGTTGTGGTCGAGTAATTGATTGAAATTTGCAAAGCGAGGTAAGTGTCGTGGTTAACCTTGACTTGAGGGAATAGAACCCTTAAATTATTTGTTATGTGAAATGCATGTGAACGACGTATAGGCGAGGTGACGAGTGCCTATACGTTGTCAAATTAATTGTTTGAATAATTATTTGAAAACCCTAAATTTGTTTTAATACACGGATTAATTGTTATAAAAATTGTTTCTCTCATATTCTTTGTCAAATATTATTTCTTGAATTCCTGTAATAATTACTACATGCTTATCTGATTTATGTGCATTAATGTTTACTTNTGTGGTCGAGTAATTGATTGGAATTTGCAAAGCGAGGTAAGTGTCGTGGTTAACCTTGACTTGAGGGAATAGAACCCTTAAATTATTTGTTATGTGAAATGCATGTGAACGACGTATAGGCGAGGTGACGAGTGCCTATACGTTGTCAAATTAATTGTTTGAATAATTATTTGAAAACCCTAAATTTGTTTTAATACACGGATTAATTGTTATAAAAATTGTTTCTCTCATATTCTTTGTCAAATATTATTTCTTGAATTCCTGTAATAATTACTACATGCTTATCTGATTTATGTGCATTAATGTTTACTTGACATTTAGCATATTAAATAATAAACTGCCTATTTTCTCCCTGATTTCCATACAAAATTGCTATTTGTCATTGTTTATTTCATAATTAAATCATAATTATTGTTTGCTTGTTGTCTTAAAATTTTATATTGATTGTTGCATTTATTGGGGCAATTACTTCTATAAGAATTGGTAAAATAAATATATTGGAGGAGCGGGTTGCACGCCGCAATAGAATTGATAGAAATGAATAAATATTGGAGGATTGGGTTGCACGCCGTAACAGACTTATTAAAAGTCCATATTGGAGGATCGGGTTGCACTCCGCAATAGACTTATTAAAAGTCCATATTGGAGGATCGGGTTGCAAGCCACAACAGACTTATTAAAAGTACATATTGGAGGATCGGGTTGCACGCCGCAACAGACTTATTAAAAGTCAATATTGGAGGATCGGGTTGCACGCCGCAAAAGTTTTATTAAAAGTCCATATTGGAGGATCGGGTTGCACGCCGCAACAGACTTATTAAAAGTCCATAATGGGGGATTGGGTTGCACGCCGCAACAAACTTATTAAGAGTCTATATTGGGGGATCGGGTTGCTCAGCGCAACTCACTTATTTAAAAGTCTATATATATTTGATTAATATAAATATATTGGAGGATTGAAAATGAATATATTATGGGAGCGGTTTGCGCGCTGTAACCAAAATTGGTTGAATTAATAATGGGTTATGACTGCTGAGCTGGCTTCAACTATTATAAATGAGTTACCTGATTTATTTCTATTATTTGTTGATGTTACTAATATTGTGTACGGGTTAATGTAAGTGACCTGCCATAGCCTCGTCACTACTTCGTCGAGGTTAGGCTCAGCACTTAACAGTACATGGGGTTGGTTGTACTGATACTACACTTTGCACTTCTTGTGCAGATTTCGGAGTTGGTCCCAGTGGCGTACCGTAGACTTGCTCGGATTTCAACTGCTCAAAGGAGACTTGAGGTATAACTGCACGGCATCCGCAGTTCTGAAGTCCCCGTCTACTTTACTTTAGGTGTGTTTGTTTCCAGACAACTTTGTTTTATTCAGACCTTATTTGTATTATTCTAGAAGCTCGTGCACTTGTGACACTAATTCTGGGATGATATTTAGGCACTGTTGTTTTTATGGATTATTCACTACATTTTAGACCTTACTTCCACAATTGTTCTTTGTTATTAATAAATTAAAAAATTGTTTTGAAATGGTTAATATTATTCTAATGATGGTTTGCCTAGCAAGTGAAATATTAGGCGCCATCACGGTCCAAAGGTGGGAATTTTGGGTCGTGATAAGTTGGTATCAGAGCACTAGGTTACATAGGTCTCACGAGTCATGAGCAATCTTAGTAGAGTCTGAAGGATCGGTACGGAGACGTCTGTACTTATCGTCCAGAGGCTACAGAGTTTATCAATAATTCCACTTATTTCCTTCTTTATCGTCGGCATTGATTTAGCTTGAAACATATATCTCATATTCCTTTGTATCCACTCGTGTATGACATTGCGCACTCAGTATCAGTTGTGTGTCGGCAGTTCGTGATGCCACAGATGGACTACGAGGGAGCCATAGATGCTCAAACATTGGCTTAACGTGTGGTTCCAACTGAAGATACGGACGTATTAAGAGATCACCCAGTGAATCATGTAAGGGGTGCAATGGACCATGGCATCTGGTTGATTTATACGAGCTATGAAGGTTAATATTCTAGATCATCGGATGTGGTGAACTATGACTTCGCGCCAAATTGGGGAGTCCACTATCAATGGATGGATTGCGGAGTCATGTGTTATATCATTTTTGGCCTAAAACGTATATATATGGTACTGAAAGGTTCCCCCAAAATTTACATATGTTTAAGGCTTGAGATTTTGTAGAGGATAAGGTTGGGACTTGCGGTATGTCTGTCTCCTTAATAATCCTATACTTCAGTACAAAGGGAGTTAGAGAAACAACATTAAATTTACAGAAGGTCTACTCAGCGTGGACGTCACGATTGCGGAATTTGGGGTGCTTCGGAGAAAGTACAGTGGTTGACCAGATTCTAGACTATGTGGTTCGTGCCAAGATTTGTCTGTATGGAGCTCTGCTTTTGTGATCATTGTGTATAAATAGGGGTAAGGGTTACCCCAAAGAAGAATCGAAGAGTATGTTAAGAAATGGGCTAGCTCAACAGACTTGAGTCAGCATAACAATAAAAGAAATTGGCCTTGGGAGAGATAATTCTCCAGCAGTGTCCGTAGCAAGCCTATGAAGAGGGCAGAGCAGCCAATACAACACCGCCCACTTGGCTCTGTTTTCAAAAATGCTTTTGAAAGATTTTATTTCCCGGACTCTCCGTAATGCGTGGCGCATATTGTTTGAATGGTTGCGTCAGGTCACCATGACGATGTCATAATATGCCATCATGTTCTACTTTGCTTCCTACAGCGAAAGAGCGAGTCCACGGACTCATTAAAGGACTCAATTATGATTGTAAAATTTTGTACGACTCGGGAGCTACAGGATGATACTTCATTTCCGCTAGTGGTAGAAATTTCCAAGATATTAGAACGTCTTCGGGGTGAGGAAAAAGGAAACTAAGGAGACCAAGACGTCTCGAGGTTCTGGAGGATTCAGTGAATTCTACTCTGCAAGTATAAAACATTATGGCAGGGACTCGGGCGGTCGGCTAGCCCAGACCGTACACCGGATTACTGGGGGTGCTCCAGTAAGTTCTTTTAATGCACCACCGACATGAGTTTCCCACAATGGTTATTCCAATTATCTGACACAGACTCAATATGAGCAGCCATACCCGCAAAGAGGTTGTTATGAATACGGTGATACTAGGCACATCATGAAAAAATTATCCCAAACTTGAGAGAGGCATATTTCATCAAAGCACTTAGGCTACGTGCCCCATTGCAGTTACTACACCACCCACACAACCAGTTAGGGGTGGAGGACAGACAGGTAGAAGGCGTCCTAGAGGTGGAGACTCAGGCGTTGTTATATTTGTTTTATGGTGTAGCGGAGGTCGTTACATCAGATGGTGTCGTTAAAGGTACAACCTTGATTTAAAATAAAGGAATAATTTCCTTAACTTGATTCGGTTCTGAGTATCAAGATGAGTCCTCCTATTGTGCTTCACTTATGAGTGAGCTTCGGAATTCTATAATCTACTTATGTGTTTACTCCTGTTAGGAGATTCTATGGAGATAACTACGCATATCATTCCATGGAGCTGTGAGGCTAAATGTGGCTTTCTGATACTCATTTCGGTAAGTTTTGATGTAATTTCCGGATAATTAATTACATATTGTGAATTATATGCCCTACTGGTGTGGGGTTCATTATGTGTTATGATTTTGTGTAACCGAAATTATTTAAAAGGAGAAAAAGGAGATTTTCGATTGGCACTATGTGCATATTACTTGTGATTCAGAACTGAGGATGAGATCCTCGCATTTTAATATAAATTGATATGTTTAAACCAGGCTACGAGCTGCGGTGGAAGTTATATAAGGACGACATCCTTGTGAGGAAAATTCTTGTGTTTAAGTTCTCCCTTGTGAAATTAAATTTGTACTATAGCAATAATAGGGAGTCATGCCTGTTAGGCTTATTTGAAAATTCTTGTATGAAATTCTCTGTGCATACTTGCCAAATTCGTGTTGTAATTATTGCGTTTTAACCTACGAGTTAGGTGCCCGCCCAGGTGACGTTAAATGTGAATCGTTAATTTTGGTAAATAATTATGAGGTCTTCATGCCTCACATCTCGTTATCAGTATTGTGAAGGTTTGAAACGAGATTTTTGTTAACATGAAGTTAATTGACGTTTATATAATTGATTATGAACAATTATTAAGACCAGATTGACCCAGAAGGGTGCCCCGGTTAGATGGTCAGACGAGTGTGAGTTGATCTTTCAGAAGCTCAAGACCGCTTTGACTACAATGTCAGTGTTGGTATTACCCACAGGTTTAGGATCGTATACGGTATATTGTGACGCATCTCACATTGGGCTTGGTGCATTATTAATGCAAGATGGAAGGGTGATTGCATATGCGTCGCGCCAGTTGAAAGTTCACGAGAAGAATTATCATGTTCATGACTTAGAATTGGCGGTCATTGTTCATGCGTTGAAAATTTGGAGGCATTACCTCTACGGTGTCTCGTGTGAGGTATTTACCGATCATCGTAGCCTTCAGTATCTGTTAAAAAAAAGATCTTAATTTGAGGCAGAGAAGATGGTTGGAGTTGTTGAAAGACTATGATATCACCATTTTATATCACCCTGGAAAGGCCAATGTGGTGGCCGATGCTTTGAGTAGAAAGGCTATGAGTATGGGCAGCCTTGCTTATATTCCGGTTGGTGAGAGATTGTTAGTTGCAGATGTTCAGACCTTGGCTAATCAGTTCATGAGGTTAGATGTTTCACAACCCAGTCGAGTTCTAGCTTGCACAGTTGCTCGGTCTTCTTTATATGAGAATATTCGAGAGTGACAGTATGATGATCTTCATTTACTTGTCCTTAAGGATACGGTGCGGAAAGATGATTACAAACACGTTGTTGTAGGGGAAGATGGAGTTCTGCGAATGCAGGGTCATATTTGTGTGCCTAATGTTGATGGGCTTCCTGAATTAATCCTTGAAGAGGCACACAGTTCCAGGTATTCTATTCATCCAGGTACTACCAAAATGTATCAAGATTTGCAGCAACATTATTCGTTATGGAGAATGAAAAAGGATATAGGTTCATATGTAGCTCGGTGTTTGAATTGTCAGCAAGTTAAGTACGAGCATCAGAGACCTGGTGGTTTGCTTCAGAAGTTAGAAATTCCTGAGTGGAAATGGGAGCGTATCACTATGGATTTTGTTGTTGGACTCCCACGGACTCAGAGAAAAATATGATGCAGTTTGGGTCATTATGGACAGGTTGACCAAGTCAGCAAATTTCATTCCAGTGGCAGTTACCTATTCTTCAGAAAGGTTAGCTGGAATTTACATTTGTGAGATTGTCCGCCTTCACGGTATGCCCGTATCTATTATTTCAGATCGAGGTACGCAGTTTACCTCACACTTCTGGAGAGCTTTACAGCATGAGTTAGGCACGCGGGTTGAGTTGAGTGCAACATTTCATCCACAGATAGATGGACAGTCAGAGCGCACCATTCATTTATTGGAAGATATGTTTCGCGCTTGTGTTATGGACTTTGGAGGTTCTTGGGATCAATTCTTGCCACTTGCTGAGTTTACTTATAATAATAGCTACCAGTCGAGCATTAAGATGGCTCCATATGAGGCATTATACTGAAGGCGATGTCGTTCGCCAGTTGGCTGGTTTGAACCGGGAGAGGCTCGGTTGTTGGGTACCAATTTCGTACAGGATGCCTTGGATAAGGTCAAAGTTATTCAAGATCGACTTTGCATAGCTCATTCTAGGAAAAAGAGTTATGCCGATCGTAAAGTTCATGATATTGCATTCATGGTTGGAGAAAGAATATTTCTCCGGGTTTCACCTATGAAAGGTGTAATGAGGTTCGGAAAGAAGGGCAGGTTGAGCCCTAGGTATATCGAACCCTTTGAAATTCTTGAAAGGGTGGGTGAAGTGGCCTACAGGCTGGCATTACCACCTAGTTTATCAGCGGTTCATCCGATGTTCCATGTGTCTATGCTCCAAAAATATCATGGTGATCCGTCCCATGTGTTAGATTTCAGCTCAGTCCAATTGGACAAAGATTTGACTTACGAGGAGGAGCCAGTGGCTATTCTAGCCCGGCAGGTCCGACAGTTGAGGTCTAAGAGTTATCCTTTAGTTCGAGAGCACTGGAGAGGTTAGCCGGTAGAGGCATCTACCCGGGAGTCCGAGTCGGACATGCAAAGTAAATATCCACACTTATTCACCATCTCAGGTACTTTTTCTAACTTCGTTCGAGGACGAACGTTTGTTTTAGAGGTGGAGAATGTGATGACCCAATATGTCATCTTTAAATCTAATAATTAATTTTGTGTTATAAGACCTCGAAACGCACTATTTGTCACTTCTCGACTTGCGTGCACAGTCCGTAAAAGTTTTCGGAAAGTTTTCATGTGAAAAATGGATTAAAATGTGAACTAGAGCCTTAAAACTCAACTGAGTTGACTTTGGTCAACATTTTGAGTAACCGGACTCGGATAAGTGTTTTGACAGTTCTGGTAGGTCCGTATCGTGATTTGGGACTTGGACGTATGCCCGAAATTTAATTTGAAGGTCCCTAGCTCAAGTTATGACCATTTAATAGAAACTAGTAATTTAAAGGTTAAAGATTTCCAAATTTGACCACAGGGTTGACTTTTTGAAATCGGAGTCACAATCCAGTTCCGAAATTTTTCACAGCTCCGTTATGTCATTTATTACTTGTATGTAAAATTTGAGGTCAATCGGACTTGATTCGATAGGTTTCGGCATCGAATGTAGAAGTTGGAAATTTCATAAGACTAAAGTTTCAAGTGAGTTCGCTCAAGACCTACTTTCAAATGACCATAACTATCATGATAAGAAGTGTTATATGGTGTATTACCTATAAAATGAAAGATCTTGGAGTCAAGTTTCTAACACATCAAACCGCTCGTTATTTGGACACTCCTACAAGTAGTTATAACTAAATTACCAAAGGCTAGAAAATGTGATTTTGCGGTCAGATGTGCGACCGCAGAATCATTATGCGATCGCAAAACACATTGTGCGACCACAAAATGGGTTGCAGACCTGTCCAGCGCAGCCCAGTTTACGGCATCAATTTTGGGGTCGATTGTGCGACCAGCATACCCATTGTGCGGTCCATTGTGCGACTGCATACCTGAGTTCGGAGGGTCCATGTGCGTGCACCCGACCCCATTTTGATAAATATGCTTTGAGGCTTATTTTTGGGCAATTACCTGATGATTTTAGAGAGAAGTGAGAGTGTTTTAGAGAGAGGAAGAAGGTCAAGTGCTTTGTTCATCAAAAATCTTGTTCAAGCTTTGAAATCCAACAAGAAATCCCTCAAGTTCTTCATCAAAGAGGTAAGGTTCTAACCCTAATCTTCAATTTCGAGTTTGGGTAATGAATGGTGATTAAGACTATGATTCTTGGGGTAAGCGTTCCTTATCCTATATTGAGTATATTTCATGATTCCATACTCATTTACATCACGAATCCGTAAATTTAGGGAAGAAAAATCAGATTTTATAAAATCTTCCAAAAGCGAAAATTTAAGATTTGAAGGTCCATTTGATATGAGAATTGGATAATTTTTGTATGGTTGAACTCGTAGCGGAACGGGTGTTCGGTTTCGCGAGTTTTTCCGAGATTTGAGATATGGTTCCTATAATTCATATTGAGTATATCAAATTGTTTGTGAATAGATTTAAAGCTTTTGGAGACAAATTTAAAAGGAAAAGTTGTGGTTGAGTAATTGATTGGAATTTGCAAAGCGAGGTAAGTATCGTGGTTAACCTTGACTTGAGGGAATAGAACCCTTAAATTATTTGTTATGTGAAATGCATGTGAACGAAGTATAGGCGAGGTCACGAGTGTCTATACGTTGTCAAATTAATTGTTTGTATAATTATTTAAAAATCATAAATTTATTTTAATACACGAATTAATTGTTATAAAAATTGTTTCTCTCATATTCTTTGTCAAATATTAGTACTTGAATTCCTTATATAATTACTACATGCTTATCTGATTTATGTGCATTAATTGCTACTTGACATTTAGCATATTAAATAATAAACTTCCTATTTTCTCCCTGCTTTCCATAATACATTGTTATTTGTCATTGTTTGTTTTATAATTAAATCATAATTATTGTTTGCTTGTTGTCTTAAAAGTTTATATTAATTGTTGCATTTATTGGAACAATTTCTTCTATAAGAATTGGTAAAATAAATATATTGGAGGAGCGGGTTGCACGCCGCAACAGAATTGATAGAAATGAATAAATATTGGAGGATCGGGTTGCACGCCGCAACAGACTTATTAAAAGTCCATATTGGAGGATCGGGTTGCACGCCACGACAGACTTAATAAAAGTCCATACTGGAGGATCGGGTTGCATGCCGCAACAAACTTATTAAAAGTCTATATTTGAAGATCGGGTTGCACGCCGCAACAGACTTATTAAAAGTCCATATTAGAGGATCGGGTTGCACGCCGCAACAGACTTATTAAAAGTCCATATTGGGGAATCGGGTTGCTCGCCGCAACAGACTTATTTAAAAGTCTATATATTTGATTAAAATAAATATATTGAAAGATTGAAAATGAATATATTGTGGGAGGGGCTTGCACGTTGTAACGGATATTGGTTGAATTAATAATGGGTTATGACTACTGAGCTGGCTTCAACTATTATAAATGAGTTACCTGATTTATTTTTATTATTTGTTGATGTTACTAATATTGCGTATAGGGTAATGTAAGTGACCTGCCATAGCCTCGTCACTACTTCGTCGAGGTTAGGCTCAGCACTTACCAGTACATGGGGTCGGTTGTACTGATACTACACTCTGCACTTCTTGTGCAGATTTCAGAGTTGGTCCCAGCGGCGTACCATAGACTTGCTCAGATTTCAGCTACTCAAAGGAGACTTGAGGTTTAACTGCACGGCGTTCGCAGTTCTGAAGTCCCCGTCTACTTTACTTTAGCTGTGTGTATGTTTCCAGACAGCTTTATTTTATTCAGACCTTATTTGTATTATTNCTATTATTGTTGTTGTTACTAATATTACGTACATGTTAATGTAAGTGAACCGCCTTAGCCTCGTCACTACTTCGTCGAGGTTAGGCTCAGCACTTACCAGTACATGGGGTCGGTTGTACTGATACTACACTCTGCACTTCTTGTGCAGATTTCAGAGTTGGTCCCAGCGGCGTACCATAGACTTGCTCAGATTTCAGCTACTCAAAGGAGACTTGAGGTTTAACTGCACGGCGTTCGCAGTTCTGAAGTCCCCGTCTACTTTACTTTAGCTGTGTGTATGTTTCCAGACAGCTTTATTTTATTCAGACCTTATTTGTATTATTCTAAAAGTTTGTGCACTTGTGAAACCAATTATGGGATGGTATTTAGACACCGTTATTATTTTGGATTATTCACTACATTTCAGACCTTACTTCCGCAATTATTCTTTGGTATTAATAAATTTAAAAATTATTTAATATTATTCTAACGTTGGCTTGCCTAGCAAGTGAAATGTTAGGCACCATCACAATGCGAAGGTGAGAATTTTGGGTCGTGACAAAAATCATCTCGTATCCTATCTGAAACTCACCCGAGCCCTTGGGTGTAACGACCCGGCCGGTCATTTTGAGTATTACAACCCTGCTTCCCCCTTTACTGCTTGAATTGTACTTTACATTTATTGTGTGAATTGCTGGGGTAAATGGTTCGGGTCTGGTGAGGTTTTGGAATGAATTGGAACACTTAGTTTCAAGGTTTAAAGCTTAAGTTAAAATACTGATCGGATGTCGACTTATGTGTAAACGACCCCGGAATGGAGTTTTGATGATTCCAACAGCTTGATATCGAGGTTGGAATCCGATTCTTGAAATTGGAATAGGTCCGTAATGTGAAATGTGACTTGTGCGCAAAATTTGAAGTCATTCCGGATTGATTTGATGTGTTTCGGCACAAGATTTAGAATTTGAAATTTCAAAGTTCGTTGATTTTGAATTGAGTAATTCATTGTTTCGATGTTGTTATGTGTGATTTGAGGCCTCTAGTATGTTCGTGCTATGTTATGGGACTTGTTGATACAATTGGTCGAGGTCCCGGGGGCTTCGGGTGAGTTTCGGACGGTTAACGGATCAAATTTGGACTTAAGGAAATGCTAGAACTGCTGCCTAATGGTGTGATCGCACTTGTGAAGATTTTGATCGCAGGTGCAAAGTCGCATGTGCATGAAATAAGCCGCAGAAGCATCCAAGAGTGGGACTGGCAGTGCTCACATGTGCGAGGAATTTGCCGCATCTGCGAGGACGCAGGTGCGAAGGTGTTGGCGCAGATGCGGACTGGGGCTGGCCTGGGACGAACGCATGTGCGAAGGGTTTGCGCATCTGCGAGCCCACAGATGCGAGAAGGGTGCCGCAGATGCGAGGTTTTGAAAGGTTGGCATTGTCCGCAGGCGTGCAATTTGTTCCGCAAATACGGATGCATAGGTGCGAGCCCAGGCACCGCAGGTGCTGAAATGCCTGGGTAGTGTTTAAAACGAGGGTTTCGAGATTTTATTTTCTCATTTTGGAGCTCGATTTGGGAGATTTTGGAGAGGAAATTTTCCACACAACTTGGGGTAAGTGTTATTAACTCCTTTGTGATTATATTTCATGAATTAATCTTCATTTTTGGTGTAAGATAATTGAATCTTCAAGAGAAATAGAAGGAAATTTCTATAATGTCACAAAATGAATTTTTCAAGTTTGAATACCGATTTGGAGTCAGATTTGAGTTGTAACGACCTGGCCTGTCGTTTTGAGAATTAGAACCCCTGATCTCCTAATATCTTCTTTCCCCATATTTGTTTCTGCTTTTGGGACTTGCCGGAGAGATTGGTTATGGAATTCAGAGAGTTTTGGGAAACTTAGTCCCTAGTTGTGAGTTTATGCCTTAGAGTTTGGACCGTAGTCGGAACAGTATGAAGACGGATCCGGAATGGAATTCCATTAACTTCGTTAGCTTCGTTGAGTAATTTTGGGGTTAGGAGCGCGTCTAGAATGTGTTTTGGATGTCTGTAGTAGATTTGGGCTTGAATTGGCGAAAGTTAGTTTTTCGGTGATTTCGGCTTATAGTGGAAATTTTGATATCGATCTTGGAATGGAATTCCGAAGGTGGTTGTAGGTTAGTAATGTCATTTTTGACATGTGTGTAAAATTTGAGGTCATTCAGACTAGATTTGATGTGGTTCGGCGTCGTTTGTAGAATTTGGAAAATTTTAAATTCTTAGGCTTGAATCCGTGCTTAAGTCATGATTTTGGTGTTGTTCGATGTGGTTTGAAGGCTCGACTAAGTTCGTATGGTGTTTTAGGATTGGTTGGTATGTTTGGTTGAGATCCCAGGGGACTCGGGTGTTTTTCGGATGCTTAACGGAATGAATTTGGACTAAGAAAAAATCAGTTGCTTTTGCTGGTTCTGCTGCAATCGCACCTACGCAAGGATGCTCGCAGGTGCGAGAAAATTGGCACAGAAGCGGAGCTGGGTGGATTAGTCGGGGGTTGCAGGTGCGTGGGAAAAGGCCGCATCTGCGATCCTAGCAAATGCGCAAGACCGTTCGCAAGTGCGCAAGTTACGCAGAAGCGGAAGGGATTTCTGCAGGCGCGCACGCGCAGGTGCGTCCCTTTAGTCGCAGGTGCGAAGGCAGAGGGGGTAAGTGAAATGCACAAATGCAAACTTTTTCCGCACAAGCACACCCGCAGGGGCGAGCCCAAGTTCCGCAGGTGCGGAAATACCTGGGCAGTGGTTAAAACTGAAGGGCTTCGCGATTTTTGTCATTTTTGATTTTGCAAACTCAGTTTAGGGCGAGTTTTGAGAGCATTTTCGAGGCATTTCTTGAGGTAAGTCCCTTGTGTTTATTTTTTATCAATAAACTTGCTTTGCCATGTATTTTTCCACCTAGTTAGTGTGTATTTAAGGTGGAAATTGGAAGTTGGAGGCTAGGGATTTGGAAGTCGATTTGTGGATTTGGAGGACCATTTGGTGTCGGATTTTAGTAAATTTGATATGGTTAGACTCGTGAGTGAATGGGTGTTCAAAATTTGTAATTTTTACCTGCTTCCGAGACGTGGGCCCGGGGAGACTTTGTTGGGCGTTTTTCCTAATTTCACGCTTTAACTTCGAATTAATTAGCTAAATTAGTTACTTGTAGTTATATTTACATTATGAAATTTATTTGAATAGATTTGGGCCATTTGCAGTCGGATACTCGTGGCAAGAACGTGTTATCGAGGTGATTTGAGCGGTTTGAGGTAAGCGGCTTGCCTAACCTTGTGTTGGGGACTTTCCTTTAAGATGTTTGATATTAATTGATGTGTGGGCGCCGTGTACGTGAGGTGACGAGTACGTACACGGGCTATTATTGCAAAAATCCCGTTTTTCCCTTCTAAATCATAAACTGTTTTTCCTTATTAAATTGCACTAATACGTTTAATTGTTAAACTTAGACTAGAGAAGCATGCTTACGTGCTTTAACTGCCTATTTGACATTCTGTGTGCCATGCTTAGTTAAGTCCCTACTTTCCTTATATGTGTTCAGTATAAACTGTATAACTCGATGTCATGCCTACCATTTCATCTTGCATTGCATATTTAAATTGGGACTACGGACGTATTCCGGGAGATCCCCATGTACTGCATATTTACTTTGGGACTACGGACGTATTCCGGGAGATCCCCCAGCACTGCATATTTACTTTTGGACTACAGACGTATTACGGGAGATCCCCATGTACTGCATATTTACTTTGGGACTACAGACGTATTCTGGGAGATCCCTCAGCACTGCATATTTACTTTGGGACTACAGACGTATTCCGGGAGATCCCCCCTGTACTGCATATTCATTTGAAACTACGGGACGGTATCCCGGGAGATTCCCCACTGTGTTTACCTTGTTCTGAGTCGAGGACTCCCTTAACTGTTAAATTTTCGAGAATTTCTTTAACTGTGTTACCGTAAATTTTACTTATATGTTTTACTGTTTAATTAATTATATTTACTCCGGTAGGGCCTTGACCTAACCTCGTCACTACTCGACCGAGGTTAGGCTTGGAACTTACAGGGTACAATTGTGGTGTACTCATGCCCTTTCCTGCACATGTTTTCGTGTGCAGATCCAGGTACGAGCTATCAGCCTTAGGGTTAGTGCGTGCTGCTGATTCTAGGAGACTTCAAGGTACTTCTGCTTGCGTCCGCAGATCTTTGGAGTCCCCTTCTACTCCCTCGCCTAGAGACTTTCTTTTTTACCTTCAGACTTTTGTATAGAGCTACATAGATTATAGCAGCTTGTGACTTAGTCATATTCCAGGTCTTGGGAAATTATTTTATATATGCCGAGTGGTACTACTCTTGGTTATTCACGATATGATTTTATCTTTAAAAATGCTGTGTTTTCTTTATATTTTTTGTAATACTAGGCTTACCTAGTCGTAAAGACTAGGTGCCATCACGACACCTTACGGAGGGCTAATTTCGGTCGTGACAAGTTGGTATCAGAGCACTAGGTTCATAGGAGTCGCGAGTCACAAGCCGGTTTATTAGAGTCTCGCGGATCAGTGCGGAGACATCTGTACTTATCTTCAGGAGGCTATGTAACTGTTAGGAACAATCATATTTCTTTGATTTCCTAGTCGTGCGAGTTATGAACACCAAAATTTCTAATATTCTATTCTATTCTTTCTCACAAATGGTGAGGAACCGTACTGGGAGGACCGACGATCAGGCACCCAAGCCCCCTGTCAGAGTCGCCAGAGGCCGGGGTTGGGGTAGAGGATGACCATGCGGTGCAGCCCGAGCACCTGCAACAGCTGCGTCAGAGGAGCCCCCAGCAGCTCCATCTGGAGGGCCAGCACCGGAGATCCGTATTGCTACACCAGCTTTCTAGGAGACTTTAGCTCAGTTCTTGAGCATGTTCGGCACTCTAGCTCAGGCCGGACTATTTCTGATAGCTCCCGCTAGATCTCAGGCTGTGGGAGGGGCACAGAGTCCTACAGCCCTCACTCCTGAGTAGAGGGTCTAAGTTGATCAAGCCCCAGAGTATATTCCTATGCCCCCAGTAGCTCCGGTTCAGCATGAGATCAGGGTAGCTGCTTCTGAGGTAGAGCAGCTCAGACTTGAGAGGTACAAGAAGTACCACCCACCTACTTTTAGCGGACTTGATTCAGATGATGCTCTGGGTTTTCTTGAGGAGTATCATCATATTCTCTGCACTATGGGCATTGTGGAGATGAGTGGGGTTTCTTTCACTGCTTTCCAGCTAAAGGGAACATCATATCAGTGGTGGCGTGCCTATGAGTTGAGTAGTCCGGATGAGGCAGCCTCACTCACTTAGACTCAGTTTTCAGAGATGTTTTTGCATGAGTATGTTCCTCAGAGCCTCAGGGATGCTTGGCGCGCAGAGTTTGAGCAGTTGCGTCAGGGTGCTATGATTGTGTTGGAGTATGCAGTCCATTTCAGTGAGTTAGCTCGCCATGCACTGGCTCTGGTTGCTACAGCCAGAGAGAGGGTTCGTCGCTTCATTGAGGGACTCCACCCCAGTATTCGGACCAGTATGGCCAGGGATTTGGAGATGTACATCACTTATCAACAAGCAGTTAGCATTTCCAGGAGGGTGGAGGGCATGTTTGCCCGGGCCAGAGAGGAGAGAGAGGCCAAGAGGTCTCGAGAGACTGGTCATTATTCAGGAGCTCGTGCACTAGCAGCACGGTATGGTAGGGGTTTTGTGAGTCACCCTGTTCATTCAGCCCTTCCAGTAGCCATTGATATTCTAGCTCATCCTAGACCTCAGGAGCCTTATTATGCACCGCCAGTATCCAGTATGCCTCCTATTCGAGGTGCTATTACCGGCCAGTCCAGTAGGCCAGGTCCGAGTCAGTCTCAGCCGCCGCGTCCTTCGAGAGGTTGTTTTGAGTGTGGTGACACTCGTCACTTGGTTAGAGATTGCCCTAGAGCCAGGAGGGGTGCACCTCCATAGACTTATCAGCCTCCACGTGCTCCACCGGGTCCTTCGCCCATTCTTCTAGCACCAGCTGCTACCCCACCTCCTCCGCCAGCTCGAGGTGGAGGTCAGGGAGGTCGAGGTCACCCAAGAGGGGGAGGCAAGGCCAGGTACTATGCCCTTCCAGCCCGTTCGGAGGCCATTGCTTGAGATTCAGTCATCACAGGTATCGTCCCTGTCTGTCATAGGGATGCATCAGTATTATTTGACCCAGGCTCTACATATTCATATGTGTCTTCTTATTTTTGCTCCATATTTAGGGATATATCGAGATTCTTTGAGTTCCCCTATTTATGTATGTACTCCTGTGGAAGATTCTCTCATTGTGGACCGCGTATATCGGTCGTGTTTGATTGCTTTTGGTGGTTTTGAGACCATAGCCGATTTGTTATTACTCAATATGGTAGATTTTGATGTTATCTTGGGCATGGACTGGTTGTCGCCTCATTATGCTATTCTTGATTGTCACGCTAAGACCCTGACGCTCACAATGCCAGGCTTGCCGAGATTAGAGTGGAGAGGTACCTTAGAGTATACTCCCCGCAGGGTCATTTCATTTATTAAGGCTTAGCGAATGGTTGAGAAGGGGTGTGATGCGTATTTGGCCTATGTGAGAGATGTCAGTATTGATACCTCTACAGTTGAGTCATTTCCAGTAGTGAGGGACTTTCTAGATGTGTTTCCAGCTGATCTTCCGGGCATGCCGCCCGACAGAGATATTGATTTCGGCATTGATTTATTGTCGGACAGTCAGCCCATATCTATTCCTCCTTACCGTATGGCTCCTCCTAAGTTGAAGGAGTTGAAGGAGCAGTTGCAGAAGTTGCTTGATAAGGGTTTTATCAGGCCCAGTGTATCACCTTGGGGTGCTCCAGACTTATTTTTTGAAGAAGAAGGATGGTTCTATGCGTATGTGTATTGATTATCGGTAGTTGAACAAGGTTACAATGAAGAACAGGTATCCTTTGCCTCGCATTGATGATTTATTTGATCAGTTACAGGGTGTCAGGGTATTTTCCAAGATTGACTTGCGTTCTGGCTATAATCAGTTGAAGATTCAGGAGCCGGATATCCCGAAGACTGCTTTCAGGACCAGATATGGTCACTATGAGTTTCTTGTCATGTCATTTGGGCTGACCAATGCCCCAGCAGCCTTTATGCATTTGATTCACAGTGTATTCCAGCCTTATCTTGATTCCTTCGTCATTGTGTTTATTGATGACATCCTGGTATATTCCCGGTCTCGGGAAGATTATGAGCAACACCTGAGGACCGTGCTTCAGACTTTGAGGGAGAAGAGGTTGTATGCAAAACTTTCTAAGTGTGAATTCTGGATTGATTCAGTGGCATTCTTGGGCCACATAGTGTCTTGTGATGGGATCAAGGTAGATCTAAAGAAGGTGGAGGCAGTGCAGAGTTGGCCTAGACCGTCATCAGCTATGGAGATCCGCAGTTTCCTTGGTTTAGAGGGGTATTACCGTCACTTTGTGGAGGAATTTTCATCCATTGCAGCACTTATGACCAGGCTGACCCAGAAAGGTTCTCCGTTCAGGTGGACCGAGGAGTGTTAGCAGAGCTTTTAGAAGCTCAAGACAGCTTTGACTACAGCCCCAGTATTAGTATTGCCTACAGGTTTGTGGTCCTACACAATCTATTGTGATGCCTCAAGGATTAGCCTTGGAGCGGTATTGATCCAGGACGGTAGGGTGATTGCCTACGCATCTAGACAGTTCAAGGTGCATGAGAAGAATTATCCGGTTCATGATCTCGAGTTAGCAGCTATTGTTCACGCCTTGAAGATCTGGCATCATTATTTGTACGGTGTTCCCTGTGAGATTTACACAGACCACCGGAGTTTGCAGTACTTGTCCAGGAAAAAGAACCTTAATTTGTGTCAGCAGAGGTGGTTGGAGCTACTTAAAGACTATGATATCACTATATTATACCACCCGGGGAATGCCAATGTAGTGGCCAATGCCTTGAGTCGCCGGGTAGAGAGTTTGGGGAGTTTGGGATATCTTCTAGCAGCTGAGAGGCCCTTAGCCTTGGATGTTCAGGCCTTAGACAACCAGTTCGTGAGATTGGATATTTCAGGGCCTAGCCGGGTATTAGCTTGTGTGGTTGCTCGGTCTTCTCTTTATGACCGTATCAGGGAGCACTAGTATGATGATCCTCATCTTTTAGTTCTTCAAGATAGGGTTCGGCGAGGTGATACTAGAGATGTTACTATTGGTGATCACGGTGTGATGAGGATGCAAGGCCGGATCTGTGTGCCCAATGTAGATGGGCTTCGGGAGTTGATTCTCGAAGAGGCCCATAGCTCACAGTACTCCATTCAACCCAATGCCGCGAAGATGTACCAGGATTTGAGACAGCACTACTGGTAGAGGAGGATGAAGAAGGATATAGTTGGGTTTGTGGCCAAGTGTCTCAACTGTCAGCAGGTCAAATATGAGCACCAGAGGCTAGAGATCCCAGAGTGGAAGTGGGAGCGAATCACCATGGACTTTGTAGTTGGACTTCCACGGACTTTGAGAAGGTTCGATGCTATTTGGGTGATCGTGGATCGGCTGACCAAGTCAGCTCAATTTATTCCAGTGTTGACCACTTATTCTTCTGAGAGGTTGGCTGAGATTTATATCAGAGAGATTGTCCGCCTTCATGGTATTCCAGTATCCATCATTTCAGACAGAGGTACACAGTTCACATCACGATTTTGGAGAGCCGTACCGCAGGAGTTGGGTACTAGGGTGGAGTTGAGCACAGCCTTTCACCCTCAGATGGACGTGCAGTCCGAGCGCATGATTCATATTCTTGATGATATGCTTTGTTCCTGTGTGATGGAGTTCGGAGGGTCATGGGACCAATACTTGCCACTTGCAGAGTTTGCCTACAACAACAGTTACCAGTCCAGCATTCAGATGGCACCGTGTGAGGCTTTGTATGGTAGGCGGTGCCGATCTCCAATGGGATGGTTTGAGCCGGGCGAAGCCCAATTGTTGGGTACAGATTTGGTCCAGGATTCCCTGGATAAGGTGAAGGTGATTCAGGAGAGATTTTGCACAACCCAGTCCAGGTAAAAGCGTTATGCAGACCGTAAGGTTCGTGATTTGCCATTTATGGTTGGTGAGCGGGTCTTGCTTCGGGTATCACCTATGAAGGGTGCCATGAGGTTCGGGAAGAAGGTCAAGCTGAGCCCGAGGTTTATTGGTCCTTTTGAGATATTGCGGCGAGTTGGGGAGGTTGCTTATGAGCTTGCCTTGCCTCCCAACCTAGCAGAAGTTCACCCGGTATTCCCCGTGTCTATGCTCCGAAAGTATCACGGTGATTCGACTCATGTATTGGATTTTAGCTCAGTCCAGTTGGACAAAGATCTATCTTATGTTGAGGAGCCAATAGCCATTTTGGACAGGCAGGTCAGAAAGCTCAGGTCAAAGAATATTGCTTCAGTAAAGGTCCAGTGAAGAGGTCAGTCGGTCGAGGAGGTGACTTGGGAGACTGAGTAGGATATGCGCAGCCAACACCCTCATCTTTTCACAGTTTCAGGTATGTCTTTATACTCGTTCGAGGGCAAACGATTGCTTTAAGAGGGGGAGGATGTAACGACCCGGCCGGTCATTTTGAGAATTAGAATCCCGATCCCCTAATATCTGCTTTCCCCATATTTGTTTCTGCTTTTGGGACTTGCCGAAGTGATTGGTTATGGAATTTAGAGAGTTTTGGGAAACTTAGTCCCTAGTTGTGAGTTTAAGCCTTAGAGTTTGGACCGTAGTTGGAACTGTGTGAAGACGGATCCGAAATGGAATTTCGTCGACTCCGTTAGCTCCGTTGAGTGATTTTGGGGTTAGTAGCATGCCCGAAATGTGTTTTGGAGGTCTGTAGTAGATTTAGACTTGAATTGGCGAAAGTTAATTTTTTGGCGATTTCGGCCGATAGTGGAAATTTTGATATCCATCTCGGAATGGAATTATGAAGGTGGCTGTAGGTTCGTAATGTCATTTGTGACCTGTGTCTAAAATTTGAGGTCATTCAGACTAGATTTAATGTGGTTCGGCGTCGTTTGTAGAATTTGGAAAATTTTAAATTCTTAGGCTTGAATCCGTGCTTAATTCATGATTTTGGTGTTGTTCGATGTGGTTTGAAGGCTCGACTAAGTTTGTATGGTGTTTTAGGATTGGTTGGTATGTTTGGTTGAGGTACCGGGGGACTCGGGTGTGTTTCGGATTCTTAACGGAATGAATTTGTACTTATGAAAAATCGGGTGCTTTTGCTGGTTCTGCTGCAATCGCACCTGCGCAAGGATGCCCGCAGGTGCGAGAAAATTGGCGAAGAAGCGGAGTTGGGTGGATTGGTCGGGAGTCGCAGGTGCGTGGGAAAAGGCCGCATCTGCAATACTAGCAAATGCGCAAGACCATTCGCAAGTGCGCAAGTTACGCAAAAGCGGGAGGGATTTCCGCAGGTGCGCAGGTGAGGCCCTTTAGTCGCAGGTGCGAAGGCAGAGGGGGCAAGTGAATTGCATAAATGCGCACTTTTTCCACACAAGCGCACCCGCAGGTGCGAGCCCAAGTTCCGCAGGTGCCGAAATACCTGGCCAGTGGTTAAAACTGAAGGGCTTCGCGATTTTTGTCATTTTTGACTTTGCAAACTCGGTTTAGGGCGAATTGTGAGAGCATTTTCGAGGCATTTCTTGAGGTAAGTCCCTTGTGCTTATTTTTTATCAATAATCTTGCTTTTTCATGTAGTTTCCCACCTAGTTAGTGTGTATTTAAGGTGGAAATTTGAAGTTGGAGGCTAGGGATTTGGAAGTTAATTTGTGGATTTGGAGGACCATTTGGTGTCGGATTTTAGTAAATTTGATATAGTTAGACTCGTGAGTGAATGGGTGTTCATAATTTGTAATTTTTACCCGCTTCCGAGACATGGTCCCGGGGAGACTTTTTTGGGGCGTTTTTCCTAATTTCACGCTTTAGCTTCGAATTAATTAGCTAAATTAGTTACTTGTAGTTATATTTACATTATGCAATATATTTGAATAGATTCGGGCCATTTGGTCGGATACTCGTGGCAAGAATGTGTTATCAAGGTGATTTGAGCGGTTTGATGTAAGTGGCTTGCCTAACCTTGTGTTGGGAACTTTCCTTTAAGATGTTTGATATTAATTGATGTGTGGACGCCATGTACGTGAGGTGACGAGTACGTACACGGGCTATTATTGCAAAAATCCTGTTTTTCCCTTCTAAATCATAAACTGTTTTTCCTTATTAAATTGCACTAATACGTTTAATTGTTAAACTTAGACTAGAGAAGCATGCTTACGTGCTTTAACTGCCTATTTGACATTCTGTGTGCCATGCTTAGTTAAGTCCCTACTTTCCTTATATGTGTTTAGTGTAAACTGTATAACTCGATGCCATACCTACAATTTCATCTTGCATTGCATATTTAAATTGGGACTACGGACGTATTCCGGGAGATCCCCCATGTACTGCATATTCATTTGGAACTACGGGACGGTATCCCGGGAGATTCCCCACTGTGTTTACCTTGTTCTGAGTCGAGGACTCCCTTTACTGTTAAAATTTTGAGAATTTCTTGAGCTGTGTTACCGTAAATTATACTTATATCTTTTACTGTTTAATTAATTATATTTACTCCGGTATTGCCTTGACCTGACCTCCTCACTACTCGACCGAGGTTAGGCTTGGCACTTACAGGGTACAATTGTGGTGTACTCATTCCCTTTCCTGCACATGTTTTCATGTGCAGATCCATGTACGAGCTATCAGCTTTGGGGTTAGTGCGTGCTGCTGATTCTATGAGACTTCAAGGTACTTCTGCTTGCATCTGTAGATCTTCGGAGTCCCCTTCTACTCCCTCGCCTAGAGACTTTCTTTATTACCTTCAGACTTTTGTATAGAGCTACATAGATTATAGCAACTTGTGACTTAGTGATATTCCGGGTCTTGGGAAATTATTTTATATATGCCGAGTGGTAGTACTCTTGGTTATTCACGATATGCTTTTTATATTTAAAAATGCTGGGTTTTCTTTATATTTTTCGTAATATTAGGCTTACCTAGTCGTAAAGACTAGGTGCCATCACGACACCTTACAGAGGGCTAATTTGGTTTGTGACATGGGTGAAATTAGTATGGTTGAACTTGTAATTGGATGGGTTGTCGTATTTTGTGAGTTTCGTTGGATTTCGATATGTGGGCCCCACAAGTGATTTTTGGGGCGTAACTTCGGATTTTGTGGAAAATATTAGCATTTTTATATGGAATTAATTCCTATAAATTGTGTGGACTGAATTAAATCAATTGTGGTAGATTCGAGTCGTTCGGGAGTTGATACGCCCATAATGGGATTTCTGGAGCATTGTTTAGCTTGCTCGACATTGGATTCGGATTGTTCGAGGTAAGTAACTCTTCTAATCTTGGAGCTGAGGGTATGAACCCTAATGTATGTATTATGTAAATAATTGGGAGGTGACANTTACTTTGGGACTACGGACGTATTCCAGGAGATCCCCTAGCACTGCATATTTACTTTGGGACTACGGACGTATTCCGGGAGATCCCCATGTACTGCATATTTACTTTGGGACTACGGACGTATTCCGGGAGATCCCTCAACACTGCATATTTACTTTGGGACTACGAACGTATTCCGGGAGATCCCCCATGTACTGCATATTCATTTGGAACTACGGGACGGTATCCCGGGAGATTCCCCACTGTGTTTACCTTGTTCTGAGTCGAGGACTCCCTTTACTGTTAAAATTTTGAGAATTTCTTGAGCTGTGTTACCGTAAATTATACTTATATCTTTTACTGTTTAATTAATTATATTTACTCCGGTATTGCCTTGACCTGACCTCCTCACTACTCGACCGAGGTTAGGCTTGGCACTTACAGGGTACAATTGTGGTGTACTCATTCCCTTTCCTGCACATGTTTTCATGTGCAGATCCATGTACGAGCTATCAGCTTTGGGGTTAGTGCGTGCTGCTGATTCTATGAGACTTCAAGGTACTTCTGCTTGCATCTGTAGATCTTCGGAGTCCCCTTCTACTCCCTCGCCTAGAGACTTTCTTTATTACCTTCAGACTTTTGTATAGAGCTACATAGATTATAGCAACTTGTGACTTAGTGATATTCCGGGTCTTGGGAAATTATTTTATATATGCCGAGTGGTAGTACTCTTGGTTATTCACGATATGCTTTTTATATTTAAAAATGCTGGGTTTTCTTTATATTTTTCGTAATATTAGGCTTACCTAGTCGTAAAGACTAGGTGCCATCACGACACCTTACAGAGGGCTAATTTGGTTTGTGACATGGGTGAAATTAGTATGGTTGAACTTGTAATTGGATGGGTTGTCGTATTTTGTGAGTTTCGTTGGATTTCGATATGTGGGCCCCACAAGTGATTTTTGGGGCGTAACTTCGGATTTTGTGGAAAATATTAGCATTTTTATATGGAATTAATTCCTATAAATTGTGTGGACTGAATTAAATCAATTGTGGTAGATTCGAGTCGTTCGGGAGTTGATACGCCCATAATGGGATTTCTGGAGCATTGTTTAGCTTGCTCGACATTGGATTCGGATTGTTCGAGGTAAGTAACTCTTCTAATCTTGGAGCTGAGGGTATGAACCCTAATGTATGTATTATGTAAATAATTGGGAGGTGACACACATGCTAGGTGACGGGCGTGTGGGCATGCGCTATAGAAATTGTGAAATAATTGTTTATGTGAAATTTTGTAGTTAAATAATCTTGCCATTTTCCATGCAGTTTTATGTGTTAAAGAAATTGAACTGAAAAGCATATTAAAAATAATGTTGAGGCTATGTTCCGGTATTATTGGGACCCACAGAGGTCATATTGATGTGAAATATTTATTTTAAATTGAAAATTCATACTCAGTCATATTCATTTCTTTGCATATCATATCTCAGTCTCTGTTGTTATTTATTGATACATCATATCATCATTTTGAGCTATTCTCATGACATTGTGAGCCCATGAGAGAGAGGCTGGAGAGATTGATGACTGAGGGAGGCCGAGGGCCTGATTGTGAGGATATTTTTGGGATCGGGCTGCACGCCGCAGCAGACCATGTTGGCTTTATATATATTATTACTATTATATGGATCGGGGCTGCCTGCCTGTAGCAGGCCTTATTGGCTTTATTGCACGTGAGTTGGCCGTGCGGATCCTTATGTTATTATTGCACGTGAGTTGTTCGTGCTTATAGAGCTTGGGCTGTAGGAGCCCCTCATGAGTCTGTACACACCCCCAGTGAGCGTAGTCGACTATAAACAGGGATCGGGTTGCACACCGCAGCAGGTATTGTATAGCGCTGAGTGATTGAGTGTGTTGAGCACAGTGAGAGAGAATGCGAGACAATGAGATTGAGTACTCTGAGAGTGAGTGAGTACATGAGTGCAATCTCTGAGATACATTGCATTGACATGCACACATGACATATATGCATAGAGATGTGTTTTCCTCATGTTGTACGGTATCACATTATTCATGATTTCTCACACATATTGACAGATGGGCATAGTGATGTATTTTTTATACACTGGTTATATGGGAAAGAAAATGAGATATTTTATTTATTATTGAAAGGATTTTGGAAAAATTAATGTTCTCAAATTGTTCATATTTTTCACAACTTCGGCAAATGATTTGGGTTTTCACTGATGTATTTGAAAGGAAGAACTATTATTTTTGAAATCATGATTTGGCTGAGCATTTTATCTCTGTGTTTCTTCTGGTATTATTTGCTTTATGTTGTTATGGACTGTTGTGGACTAGTGGTTTTGGACCTCGACCTTGGTAGAAGCTCGTCACTACTTTCAACCTAAGGCTAGGTTTGTTACTTACTCAGTACATGGGGTCGGTTGTACTAATACTACACTTTTGCACATTGCGTGCAGATGTTGACTGATGTTGTTGCTGTGCTCGATGGTTGCGGGATTTGAAGATGTACCTGCGTTCCTGTTGTAGCTGCCTCTTGTTCATGGTAGCCTTAAATTATAAAAGCTCGGTTTATGTACTATTCAAACACACTATGTATTTATTTCATTTCCGCTTTGTATACTCTATTCTTAGAAGCTCATGATTTGTACTACCAGTTCTTGGGGATTGTATAAGATCAGGATCTTTATTCACTTAAATTGCTTTAATAATTATTATTGAAATTGGATAGTTGGATATTGGCTTACCTAACGGGATGGGTTAGGTGCCATCACGACTAGTTGGATTTTGGGTCGTGACATCGGGGCTCCAAACCAAACATGCACACAAGTCCTAAAATATCATACGAACTTGCTCGCACGATCAAATCACCCAAATAATACCTAGAACTACGAATCGGACACCAAATCAAAGAAAATTTTCAAGAAAACTTTAAACTTATATTTTCACAACCGGGCATCCGAATCACGTCACATCAACTCCGATTCTCACCAAATTCAGCATACAAGTCATAAATATTATAGTGGACCTATATCGGGCTCCAGAACCAAAATACGGACCCGGTGTCAATAAATCCAACATCACTAAATTCTTAAAAATCATTAAGCTTTCAAACTTTTAATTTTTTATCAAAACTCTATATCTCGAGCTAGGGACCTCGGAATTCGATTTCGGGCATACGTCCAAGTCAAAAATTACGATAAGGACCTATCAGAATTGTCAAAATACTGATCCGACTCCGTTTGCTCAAAATGTTGACCAAAGTCAACTCAGTTGAGTTTTAAAGCGCTATTTCACCTTTTAATCCATTTTTCACATAAAAACTTTCCGAAAAATTATACGAACTGTGCAAACAAGTCGAGGAGTGATAAATAGTACTTTTCGAGGTTTTAGGACACAAAATTACTTATTAGATTTAAAGACGACATTTTGGGTCATCACAAGATTGACTCATAATTTTATATTAAATAGATTTTTAAAGCTTTCCAAAAGTAAGAGTTCTTATTTAATAGTTATTCACTATCAACATCACCGGTGTTCCTTATTTCATAATTTTTATATTTTTAAAATATTATATAGAGAAAAAAATGATAGTGGAAATATTGCTACAACAATTAGATATAATGCATTCAAACAATTAAGAAAATATATTTCTATGATTTAATATCCCAATTGAGTGCAGCTAGTTTAAGTTTCAAAGCATAACATAAATATTTTAAAAATGCGGTCCAATTTAAAAAATAGAAAGATAAGACTTATTTGAATTTGAGATTAAAACAAATTTGAATATGGTAAGAAAACTCATACATTGGAATATGAGAAATAGAGTCAAAGTTATTATTGAAATAATTTTAAATTTTTATCTGTATAATATTACAAGTAGTGTTATAGAAATAGATATTAAATTTAAACAATCAAATAAAAAGCCACATGACAAGTCTGATAGATAAATTAAAAAATAAAAAATATACAGAATAATAAAAATAAATTAAAGATAATGCGAGGATATTTATAGATAATTAGTTTAGAAAATAAAATAAAGTAAATAAATAATACTTAAAATATTATTAATAAATTTAAATTATTTAAAATTTTCAAGCAATATTTTATAATAAAATAAATACTTATTTCGGGATTAAAAAAATTTATATATCTATCTATATTTTATTAAAGAATATTAATGGATAATAATATTAAATAAAGTGACAACTTAGTGTAAAGCCACATAAAACGTGATAATACTATATATATTAGATAACATAATAGCCAAATTATGGAAAATAATTAATAATTTACTATTAGAAATAAAAGGGAAGGACTATTTGAATTTGAGATTAGAAAGTTCTTAAAAGTATTGTCACGACTCAATTCACCTATAGGTCGTGATGGCGCCCAACACTATAGCTAGGCAAGCTAAGTTAATAAATTAAGCATATATTGAAAACATTTAAAACCAAGAAAAATAATAAAACCCAAATTCTACCAATGTGTGTGCGAAGACCTGGTTTCAAAAGTGTATGAGCATCTAGTAGATTATACAAAACCTCAAATACTATCTGAAATAAAATAGACAGAATAAAAAATATAAGGAGAGACACTAGTAGTTGCAGAACGGCTAAGAAAGACAGCTCACCACTATGCCCCTGGATAGCGTGGGTGTACGACGATAGGTCCCCCACTAGTACTTGCCTCAGGTCCTGCACAAAAAAGTGAAGCAAGTGTAGTATGATTACGTAAACAACGTGTACCCAGTAAGTATCAAGCCTAATCTCGAAGTGGTAGAGACGAGATGGCCGACTTTGACACTCACTATGGGTCAATAATAATAATTCAAATACAACTAGAATATCTAAATCAACATGATTTACAGAATTTACAATAATTTATTTAAACAGCGAAAATAATCAAATTCCTTCAAATGCAACAATTCTCAATATATTAATTAAACTCCTTCAATTCAAATAATTTTCAATTTATCAATTAATCACATTTAGAGGAATAACAATTAATTCCTTAACAAGCAGGAATAATAATTCATTAAATTTCAAGGATTCTCCAATTTATCAATTAGCTTCGCAAGCTTGAAATAACTATTAAAGTATCGTCTAATTATTATTATTATGCACGATTTCTGCCGAGGACGTACGACCCAATCCAGAGTGTCGTGTACACTGCCAAGGGACGTGCGGCACGATCCATAGATGCATCTATCCTGCCGAGGCGTTCGGCCCGCTCCACAAGAAAGGAGGATATTTTCTTATGTGCCTCCGGAAGGAGAGTATATTTGTTATAAGATAAATTCAGGAGGAAGAACAATTACGTTTAACAATTAATTAATTTAAACAGAAAATCAAGCATATATATGATTTTCATCCTTTAATATCTTTATCTAACAATTCACAATATATTCATATATATCCATTAATATTAATTAAACAAAGAATACAATGTACACAAGTAATTCATGCTTTTAGTCCTAAACTACCCGAACTTTAGTATTAATAGTAGCTACGTACGGACTCTCGTCACCTCGTGCGTACGTAGCCCCCGCAATTAGCAACAATTATTCAATTTAATCCCTATGAGGTAACTTCCCCTCACAAGATTAGACAAGAGACTTACCTCGTCTCAAAGTGCACTTTCCGATTATCACGTCGCATAAAATTCTCGATTCAATGCCGAAAAATCCGAAACTATCCAAAAGTTATATAAAATAATTAATATATGTTTAATAATTCGAAATTCATCTATTAAATAAATTACCCTATCCAAAATGGTAAAATTCCTAAAATTTACTCCGGGCCCACGCGCCCGAATTCTGAAAATTTTCGGATGGAAACGTTACCCATAATCTCAAGAACTCAAATATATAATTTCTACCAAATTCCATAACTATTTTCGTGGTTAAAATCTCATTTTTATAAAGATATGGGTTTTTCACTAAAACCCTTGATTTCTAAGATTTACTAGTTATAATCTACCTATAATCTATGTATTTAACTCAAGGAGCGTGGAATTAACTTACCTTTAAATTGCTAGTTGAAATCTCCTCTCAAAAAGCTCCAAAAGCGCCCAAGAATGGAAGAAAATGGGCTCAAAATGACTGAGCCCCGATTTTTAACACATTCTGCCCAATAGTGATTTTCGCACCTGCGGAGAGTGCCCCGCACTTGCTGCTTCCGCACCTGTGGAAAATCCTCGCAGGTGCGAGTCTCACTAGCCTTGTCCAAACCCGCATCTGCGCACATTACTTCGCATATGCGCGATCGCAGGTGTGCCAAAATTCTGCATCTGCGGCGATAGCCTCCCCTTCCCTTTTTCGCTTCTGCGAATAAATATCGCATTTGTGAGTTCCGTGC
Organism: Nicotiana otophora; assembly: GCA_000715115.1. Lineage (NCBI taxonomy): Eukaryota > Viridiplantae > Streptophyta > Magnoliopsida > Solanales > Solanaceae > Nicotiana > Nicotiana otophora. Next base: position 1,417 of record AWOL01S0034269.1, on the reverse strand, counting down.
CTGCGAGCTTCTGTCGTATATGCGAATGTCGCACCTGCGACTGGCCAAGAGCAGGTGCGATTCTAACAGTAGCTGGGAGCTTCAGTTTTGGCTCCCAACTTCCAACCTGGTCTGAGCCTCGTCCGATTGACACTCGAGGCCTCCGGGACCCTGCCCGAACATACCAATAGGTTTAAAGTCATAAAACGGACTTTCTCGAACTCTCGGAACGTGTAAAATAACATAAAATCTAAGAATCATACCCTAAACCAAATTGATGCAAACTTAAGAATTTCAAGTTCTTCAATTTACTTCCTATGCGCCGAAATATACTTAAACTACTCTAAATGACACAAAAATTTGCGTGCAAGTCTTAAATCACTATACGGAAGTATTCCCAAACTCAGAATTCCAAACGGACTTCAGTTACTCAAAATCCTACTCCAAACCAAATTTAAAAAAATTTAAACCTTCAAATAGTTAATTTTTACTATTAAGCGTCAAAACGCTCTCGGGTTATTCAAAACTAGATTCGGACATACGCCCAAGTCCAAAATCATCATACGAACCTATTGGAACCATCAAATCCCGATTCCGGGGTCGTTTTCTCAAAATGTTGACCGAAGTCGAACTTGGCCTTTTAAGGCTAACTTAAGGAACCAAGTGTTCCGATTTCAACCCAAACGCTTCCAAATCCCGAACCAACCATCCCCGCAAGTCGATAATCATTAAAAGCACATATGGGAAATTTTATTTTAGGGAACGGGGTTCTAAAAGTTTAAAATGACCGGTTGGGTCATTATATTCTCCACCTCTTAAACAAACATTCGTCCTCGAACGGGTTTAGAATAATACCTGGAGTGCTAAATAAGTGTGGATATTTGCTCCGCATATCCTCCTCGGCCTCCCAAGTCGCTTCCTCGACTGATTGGCCCCTCCACTAGACCTTTACTGCAGAAATATTCTTGGACCTCAACTGGCAAACTTGTTTATCAACAATGGCAAATGGCTCTTCTTCATAACCCAAACTCTTATCTAGCTGAACTGTGCTGAAGTCCAACACATGTGATAGGTCAGCATGATACTTCCGGAGCATAGATACATGGAAAATCGGATGAACTCCCGATAGACTGGGAGGCAATGAAAGCTCATAAGCAACCTCCCCAACTCGTCTCAACACCTCAAATGGGCCTATAAACCTTGGGCTCAACTTGCCCTTCTTCCCGAATCTCATAATCCCCTTCATCGGTGAAACCTTCAAGAGAACTTTTTCACTTACCATATAGGATAAATCACGCGCGTTCTGATCCGCGTAACTCTTCTGTCTGGACTGTGTTGTTCGAAGTTGCTCCTGAATCAACTTCACCTTTTTTATGGCATCCTTTACCAAATCAGTACCATATAACTTAGCCTCACCGGGCTCAAACCATCTGATAGG